>JAJPUD010024744.1:0-10226 GCA_023553655.1 Myrmecobius fasciatus
TATTTTAGAAATGAGACCTTTATCAGAACCCTCAAATGTAAAAATGATTTCCCACTATATTTCTTCCCTTCTGATGTTGTCTGCATTAGTTTTGTTTGCACAAAATATTTTTAACTAAATATAATCAAAATTATCTCTCTGGTGTTCAATTATGACTTCCAGTTCTTCTTTGGGAACAAATTCATTTCTTCAACACATATCTGAGAGGTAAACTATCCTATGTTTCTTTAATTTGCTTATAATTATCACTCTGTGTCTAAACCATGAACCCATTTAGATCTTATCTTGGTATGTGTTGTTAGCTGTAGGTCAAGCCCTAATTTCTTCCATACTAGTTTGCAATTTTCCCAGCAGTTTTTGTCACATAGTGAATTCTCATCCCAAAAGTTGGGGTCTTTCGGTTTGTGAAACCCTGGATTGCTGTAGTTATTGACTATTTTGTCCTTTGATCCTATGCTATGCCACTGATTGACTATTCTATTTCTTAGCCAGTACCAAATGGTTTTGATGATCATTGATTTATAATATAGTTTTCAATCTGGTACAGCAAGGCCACCTTCATCGGCCTTTTTTTCATCAATTCCCTTGAAATTCTTGACCTTTTGTTCTTCCAAATGAACTTTGCTACTACTTTTTTCTAGATTTGTAAAATAATTTCTTGGGAGTTTGATTGGTATGGCATTAAATAAGTAGATTAATTTAGGTAGTATTGTCATTTTTATTATATTCATTCTGCCTACCCGTGAGAACTTGATATTTTTCCAACTGATTAGATCTGACTTGATTTGCATGGAAAGGGTTTTGTAGTTAGATTCATATACTTCCTGACTTTCCCTTGGCAGATAGATTCCCAAATATTTTATATTATTGACAGTTATTTTGAATGGAATTTCTTTTTGTATCTCTTGCTGCTGAATTTTGTTGGTAATATAGAAAAATGCAAATGATTTTTGTGGATTTATTTTGTATCCTGCAACTTTGCTAATGTGAATTATTTCTAGTTTTTTATTTGAATGTCTAGGGTTCTCTAAGTATACCATTATATCATCTGCAAAGAGTGGTAATTTGGCTTCCTCATTACCTATTCTAATTCATTTTTTCTCTTTTTCTTCTCTTATTGCCAAAGCTAACCTTTCTAATACACTATTAAATAGTAATGGTGACAGTGGGCAACCTTGTTTCACTCCTGATCTTATTGAGAATGGTTCTACTTTGTCCCCATTACATAGGATGCTTGCTGCTCATTTTAAATAGATGCTACTGATCATTTTAAGGAAAAGTCCTAGTGTTTTTAATAGGAATAAGTCTTGGATTTTATCATATACTTTTTCTGCATCTATTGACATAATCATATGATTTTTCTTAGTTTGTTCATTAACATAGTTGATGTTGCTGATAGTTTCCCTAATATTTAAAAAGCCCTGTATTCCTGGTATAAATCCTACTTGGTCATCAAGGAAGACCGGACTCCATACTCACCTAAAGACATGCCAATCAAGGGAGTCTCAGAGGTTGGAGACTAGTTGGATGGATGAACAATGAACTCCAGCTTCACGTCATTGTATGCTAACAACACAGTAAGAAAACTGGCCTGATTATAATTATTACTAAGAACAAGTTGGGCTCATTTTAGCAATTCCTGAGAATAAGCTGATTTAAAGTTCTCATCAATTGGAGAATAGAAAGCCATAATAGCACCATCACAAAAATCAGCTAAGTGTTAGGGCATAAAAATCTCACAGAAACACACAGAAGTAGAAATACTGAACAGCCTTTTCTGAGTACAATGCAGCAAAGTTATATTCAGTAACAGACTAGGAAAGAGAAGAATAAAAATTAACAGAAGAACAAATAACAATCCTAAAGAATTAGTGGGTTAAAGAAAAAAAATCATAAAAGTAAAAGCTAGAGAACCAATCCATTAAAAACCTCAAGTTAAACACCAAAATAGGAATTCTGAAAATCAGAGATTAAAAAATTATAAACAACATAGAAATGAGTTAATAAAACTAAGAAATGGTTTTGAAAAACAAATAAGTCATTACCTAATATGATTAAAAAGATTAGCATTATCAAAAATGAGAATCTACAACAAATGTAGAAATAAAGAATAACATTGGAAACTATTTTGCCCATCTACTCCAACAAATCCAACAATTTAATAAAATGAAGGAACTTTTTTAGAAATGTAAAAGAAGATTAGCAGAACAAGCAATATTTCATTAAAACAGTCCAATCTCTTAAAAAAGACTTTAAAGAAGCTATAAAACAAGCTTTCCCAAATACTCTGGGACCAGATGGATTTTATGAAACATTCAAAGAATGATTGTACAAATCACCTGTGAAAAGAACAAAAGGAAAAAAGTCTCCTTAATTCCATTTATGATACAAATTTAGTCTTGAATCTAAAATTGGAAAGAATAAAAATAAGAAATACATAGAGCAATATCACTAATGAACAATGACATGAAAATTGTAAATACAATTTTAGCGAAGTGGACATACCAACATATCAAGGATATGATATAAATATCTCTGACAAGGCTGAATTTGTATCAGCAATAAAATTTTAGTTTAGTACTGGAAAATGTATACATATAATTAAATATAATAAGAACAACAAAAATTGTATGTTTATATTAATATGGACAAAAACCTTTGTTATAAATCAATAACAAGTGGCCTTTAATATGTTGAATAGTATATATCTAAAACCAAGATTCAGCATTATATATAATGTATTTATATATATATATATATATAAAATGCATTTTATATACATATATATAATGAGTATAAACTAGAGTCTTTTCCAATACACATGGGTAAGGCAAGAATGTTCATTATCACCATTATGATACAATATAGAACTAGAAATGCTAGTCAGACCAGTAAGACAAATGCAAAAATATGAGGGAATAAAAGTCTAAGGAAAGAAGAAAGAAAATTAAGATTTTTTTGTGAGTAATATGATTATGTGCTTAAGGAACACTAGAAAATCCTCATAAAATTAATTTGGAATAATAACTTTGGCAAAGCTGTAAGAAATAAAATCAATCCATATTATCATCATTGGTAACAGAGAAATGGACCACCATTTCTGTTCATTAATTAAAAAAAAACACATACACAGCCGAAAGAGAAATTCTATATGAAATGTAAAAAAAAAATACTTGGGAGGCGACACCATATGAATACAATTATAAATCATTTTACAGAATTCAAGATAATTGGAGAAGTAGTCATTGCTCATTCATAAGCTAAACTAAAGAAATAAACTGACTATGGAATAAATAAATTAACATTCAGTGCCATACCACGCAAACTGCCAACAAATTACTTTATAGAGCTATAATATATATATATATATATGTATATATATATATATATATGTATATATTGAAATTGAGCTGGAGGAACTAATTATAATGAATCCCAAGGGAAGGGTAGAGTCAAAATAGGAGAAGCAATGCATTGAACTACTCTCTATCTACTCCTGTTAAAGATATGAAAAATGCACCCAACTGAGCCATAAACGGAAATTCAAAAAAATGTCATAGCCAATTATTTGTCCAACCCATCTTGGGTTCGGAAGCCAGAAAGGGAACTCCTCAGACATTGGAGACGGGGCTGGGCCAGGAGCACCTTCTGGGAAGCACTATGACACCGGGGGAGAAACTGTGCACTAGGTCAAGAGGAGGTCTCAGACCCACAGCAAGGTGCTGTGATGGGCACAGCTTACTGGCAGCTTTGTTGCCCACTCACTCAGGCTTGGGCTGCAGATCCAGAGAAGAGGGAAAAGAGAACCTGTTCTTGGCTGTGGCATTCCTGGGTAAGGAAGTTCTGGTGGTGTGTGAAGGAGGAAGTTCCAAAGTCAATGACAACAACAACAGCAGTGGTAGAACTCAGGCCGCAGCTTGGAAGCAGGGCCTCCTTGCCATCATCCAGTCCAGCTGACAGAGGTGTAACCGGGGGAGGAATCCTAGATCTCAGGGGAGCCTACAACTGTGAACTTTGAACCAACAGAATTTTCCAGTTGATTGATGGGGGCTAAGTAGGGCAGCAGTCTACTCTTGCCCAGACCCCAATCCAGAACAACAGCCTGAACCAGATGGGCAGCAATCAGGCTTTGCCCTGAATCAGCTCACTTGGGGAGCACTAAAAGCTTGCACGTCCCCAGCCTGTCTTCAGAATCTGAGAATAACCCTACATAAGACCCCCAAGAAGGCAGCAACAGGACTGGTCCAGACCTTCCTTCCAGAAATGTGGCAGAGCACAGTCCTAACATTGAACACTATGTAAGAAAGTAGACTCAAAAAATAGGCAAACCCAAAAAGAACCTCCCAATAACGACCTATTATTCTGATAAGAATTTTCACAACATAGACCCAGAAGAGAATGACTCCAAAACATCTATAAGAAAAGCCTCAGAAAAAATACAGCTTGGCAACAAGCACAATTAGAATTCCTGGAAGAGATGAAGCAAAAAAGGTTAATTTTTAAATAAATGGAATGAGAGCAATGAGAAAAATGAGAGATATGGAAGAAAGAAGTAGAAAGGGAATGAGCAGCTTAATACAGTGGCACAAAACCTTGGGCAAGCAACAAAGTCTCTGAAAATTAGAGTGGGCCAAATAGAAGCCAATAATTCCATGAGGCAACAAGAAATATTAAAACAGGGCAGCTAAGTGGTGCAGTGGTTAGAGCATCAGCCCTGAAGTCAGGAGGAGCTGAGTTCCTATCTGGCCTCAGACACTTAACACTAACTAGATGTGTGACCCTCGGCAAGTCACTATTGCCTCAACAATAAATAAATAAATAAATAACAGCCTCTACCCCCAAGCAGCTTCTATTCTAATGAGGAAGACAACATATAGAAGATAGCTGAAAACGGAAGAGGGTTAAGGTAAAAAGAAGGTATCCAGTATAGGATTAGCTTAGTGAAAATGAAGAGATGGCTGGCTCGGGTGCCCTGCTAAGATGGAGGTTTGGGGTTCCATTTAGAGGCAGAGGCACTAGGGTGTGAGTTCCAGGGCTGAAGTGATCATCAAGGATAAAGAGACTCTGAGAGCCAGAGGAGTGCAGCAAGTTCTCTCAAATGAAGAAAAATAAAACAAAACAAAACAAAAACAAAAGAAAGCTGGAGAATGGGAGGGCAGGTGGAGGAAGCTTCTGGGAAGAAGATATAAAATTTGGAATGTCAGGAGTGCATCCAGGAGTAAAGGGGATTTGCTGAAGGCTCCAAACCAAGGTCTGCACCAGGGAGGCATCTTCTAAGGGAAAAGCAAAGGAGACAACTCAGAGCCTACTTTGCTGAAGTTGTCAAACAGCCATAGAAACAATACAGGGTCAGGACATGATGCTTTGTGTGTGAGGAACGAGTAGCCCAAGTATATGCAGGGCAGTATGAGAAAAGACTTGCATGAACTGATGCTCAGTGAAATCAGCAGAACCAGGAGATCATTGTACACAGCAACTATAAGACTATGTGATGATCATTGCTGAAGGACATGGTTCTCTTCAATGATAAGATGTTTCAAACCAGTTCCAGTTGTTCAGGGAGGAAGAAAGCCATATACACCCAGGGAGCAACCTGTGGGATCTGAGTATGGACGACAACATAGCATTTTCACACTCTCTGTTGAAGTTTGCTTGCATTGTTTTCCTTCTCAGGTTTTTTTTTTCCTGCAAAGCAAGATAACTGTATAAATATGTATACACATATTCAAATATTTTAACATAATTAACATGTATTAGGGTTCTTGACATCTAGGGGAGGGAGTGGGGAATAGGAGGAAAAAAACAGAAAGCTTTACAAGGGTCAATGTTGAAAAATTACCTATGCATACGTTTTGCAAATATATAGCTTTAATTTAAAAAAAAGGAAGGAAAGGACCCCACATGTGCAAGAATGTTTGTGGCAGCCCTTTTTGTAGTGGCTAGAAACTGGAAATTGAATAGATGCCCTTCAATTGGAGAATGGCTGAATAAATTATGGTATATGAATATTAGGAATATTATTGTTCTGTAAGAAATGACCAGCAAGATGATTTCAGAGAGGCTTGGAGAGACTTACATGAACTGATGCTGAGTGAAATGAGCAGAACCAGGAGATCATTATACACGGCAACAACAGTACTATATGATGATCAATTCTGATGGACTTGGCTCTCTTCAACAATGAAATGTTTCAAACCACCTCCAATTGTTTACTGAAGAAAGCCATATACACCCAGAGAGAGGGATGTGAAATGTGGACCACAACATAACATTCTCATACTCCTTGATTGATGTTTGCTTACATTGTGTTTCCTTTATCTGATATATCATTTGTGTAGATACGATTTTTCTTGCACAACAATGATAAGTTTGGAAATATGTATACATATATTCGATTTGCCAATATTTTAACATAATTAACATGTAGTGGACTTCCTGCCATCTAGGGGAAGGGTGGGGAGTTGGGGGGAAAATTTGTAACAGAAAGCTATGTAAGGGTTATTGTTGAAGAATTACCCACACATATGTTATGGAAATAAAATTTAAAAAAATGATCACCCCTGAAGCTGCTGTAGATCAGGCTCAATTCACATTTATTGTAGAGATTGATTTCAGCTAGATGTGCACATTTAAATGAGGGTTCTTTAAATATAGGATTTTGAGAGACAGAGAGAAGACAGAGAAAGTGAAAGGGAGAAGAGAAAGGGGGGAAAGGAGGGAGGGGAAGAGAGAGAAAGAGAAAAAATGAGACAGAAAGACATAGAGAGAAACAGAGTTAGAGAAAGATATACAAGAGAGAGAAACACAGAGAGAGGAGAAAGAGAAAGAAAAAGACAGAGGGAAACAAGGAAAGAGAGAGAGAGAAGGAAAGAATGAACTTTGTTCACAAGGGAGTGCTTCTTTCATGTTGGAGGAAAATGGAGAACATGGTCCAGTTGTGGGACTGCTGGCATTGGAGTCCAAAGCACCTAATGAGAATCCCAGATTGACTCCCCAGTGCAATGACTACAACAGTAGCCTCACTTACTATCTGACTTTGAATCCTGGAGTATTCAAAAAAAAGTTATGGTTAATTATTTTCATAAACCTTGAGGCCCCCCCCAAAGTTAGGGGAAATCCCAGGAGCCTCTTTTGGGCGGTGCTTTCCTCTTCATGCCTAAGGTGGGGAGCCAGATACATGCATGTATATATGTTGAAGTCTCCTAGTATGAGTGGGAGTTTAGGAGGTGGGGAGGAGAGTGAGATTGTGGGCCAGTTAACGAAGTGAACTGAGGAAGGGGAATGACCTGGTTGGGGAGGAAGGAGAGGCTGGAGACAATAGACACAAGGATTTTGATTAGGGGGTGGAGAGAAATTTCATTACCTCAAAGGAGGAAAGACTATTGAGCATTTGGGGGTAGGGGAGAGCCTGGCCCTCCGAATAAAAGATTTCACAGATCTCCCTTAGGAGACAAAACCAGAGCAAACCCTTTTGGCCATTAAAGACAACCTTGAAAGGCAGTGGTGTGATCGCAGCTTTCAGATCAAACCAGAGCTCACCTCCGCTAAAGTCCTTTCACTCTGGCTCCCATTCTCCCAAATTCATAGGATTTCTTCCATGATCCTTTCCAAAATCGCCATGGAAGACATCAAGCGCAATCCTCTCTGGACTGTACGGATGGAAAGCATAGAGTCCCCCTCTCCTCCCCCACAACTTCCTTCGGGGCAAACGGCATTCACCTGTGCAGGTGCATTTCTGACTGAGAGAGAAACAAAACGTGTCCTTGGTCTCTTCTACCCCCGACGCACTTGGAGGCCAGTCTGGGGCAATGACAACCCGGCTGCACTCCTAGTTACACTAGAGGCTGATTCTTGACGTTTTATTCTTGATGCTTATAGGCATCTGTCTGGCCTATAGCGGGGGGAGGGGGGAGGTGCGGGGGAAGAAGGAGGCAGGAAGAGGGAGGGAGGGAAGGTGTGTGGCTCCCTACAAAGCAGGATTATCAGGAGGAGAAGGCAGGAGATGATGGTTCTGAGAACAAAAAGAGACTTCCCAAGGGATCAGGTACAGAGAAAGGGCGTGTGCTTGCTGGCCCAGGCACTTCCACTCCCCTGCTTTATCCCTCTCTATTCAGCCAGGAGAAAGAGAAGGGGAGGAGCTTTTCTAAGTCCGCTAGAGCATTCCCCCCAGGCTCATCTCAGTTCATGAACACCAGACCTGGCATGGAAGGGGAGCAGTGCCTCGATGGACCTCTGGAAGCCATGCAACACCTTATCCTTCCGCCTCCCCTGACCCGTCCCTGTAGGGAAGCCCGGGGTGCCTGGGCGGGCTGTGGACGGCTCTCTCCCGCTGTTTACAGGCAGCAGCTGGCGTCCAGCGCACCCCTCGGGCACCAACCGCTGCAGAGAGCGCCCCTGCCACGCCTTCCCCGCAGGCTTTGAGGTTCCGGGGTGGGAGGGACGGGCCCCGACCATTTCAGTCCAGTTCTAGGTCTGGCGCTGAGGCTGACCGGCCCGGGAAGACTTCCGCAAGGGCTCGCGGAGAAGCCCTCACTGCGGCCTGGTGGGTGTCCCCAGCCCCCTGAGCCTAGGAAGATCCGACCAGCTGCATTTCGGTGGCCCCGGGGCTCCCCAAGCTATGAGCTCTTCTCAGAAGAGTCCGTCTCTATGGGACTCGGCTGCTACAAGTTTGCAAGGCTCCTGGCATTCTCAAAGGCTGAACTGGACTCTCCTTCTCCTTGTCCCCCTGCTGCCCAACTCAGGCCCTTCCGCCCCTGCCCCCTGCACCCAGCCGTTGCCATAGCGACCACCTCCAGTGCAGGGATTGGAGAATTCGGAATTCCATTGGCCAGCTCATCCACAGGCAGGATTCTGTTCTGGCGCTGCCCCGCCCCCGTCGCCATGGTGACCACCATGGTGACCACCATGCTTCCCTGCCGCGGGGCTGTGCCCGCCCAGCCTGGGCACGTTTCCCTCCCAAGGCTTTTCCCCGCTCAGGAGGTAAACTTCTCGGATTCGCTGTGGAGTCCGGTGGGTCTGACCATTGGCTAGGTAGCCGCCAGCCCCTTCCCGCCTCCCAGCTTCCTCTGCCTCACCTGGGGAGCCTTGCTCCTGGTTCAGGGTGGGCAGTTCAGGCTTGTCCGGGTCTCTTCTGCACCCCTTTGTGGGCCGGGACTCCACTCTCCGCTTGCTTGGCCGCTGTTGGGGCCGCCCGACTCCCCGGCCTGCCGGCTTTTCCTGGGCTCCTCCTCCTGCCCCAGCCAGGAGCTCTTCTCTGTCCTGGGGCTCGAAGCTCCTTGGGACCCCAGAGGTGGGAAGCACAGCCCTAGCTGAGGAAGGAGCCCCGAGGGCGGAGGGGGCACCGAGGACCCCAACCCTGGCCTGCCTGCCTGAGGGAATGGATGCCGGGACCGCCTGTGACTGTCATCCTGGGGACCCCGAGGCCAAGAGGGTGGGGGAGGGGGTAGTAAGTCTCAGCTGGGCGCCTTTTCCCAGATGGAACCCCTCCCTCCCCCCGAACCTGGAAAAAAGGGTGGGGAAGGCTTAGTGGAAATTTTGCCCTTAGCCAAGGGGTTCTCACACTTAGGGGTATAAGGCCAAGGCTGGGGGGCGGTGCTCAGGCCAGTCCGGCCTGGCGGCGCTGCCAAGGGCGCCTTGGAGGACTCCCTCCCTGGTGAGCCGGGCTTTTGCCCTCTCTGCTGGTGCATTTCTATCCTTGCCCCCGACGCCTGCTGAGATAAGTGGGGCGGCACACCTCGGGAAGGACGTGGGTGGGGCCCGAGCGCCCAGAATGGGGATGAAGGTCTCAGCCCTGGCGCTGTCTGTATCTGGGTTAGGCACTTTGTCTCCCCGGGCCCTGCCTGCTGGGAAGGGCTGGACGGGGCAGGACAGCGGGCTGACCTTCTCGTCGGGATTGGGGGGGGATCTGTGGCCCCCCAGTTTCTCTGGCCACGTTACCGCCCGAAATCCTTCGAACCCCGGGGGTGGAGGGGGAGACGTGGGGTGTATTGCTGCAAGACAGAGTTCCAGGGAGCAGAGAAGGGTCCCAAGGTGGGAGCTAGTGGCAGGAGACAGCTCTGGCTCTGGGGAAGGATCAAACTCGCCATGGGTTTGGGGGCAACATAGGAAGGTCCCGGGCCCCAGCCTGGGAATGGACAGACCTAGGAACTGAGGGTGACTCAAGATGTGACTGGGCTTGTAGTGTGTGTGTGTGTGTGTGTGTGTGTGTGTGTGTGTGTGTGTGTGTG
>JAJPUD010024745.1:2362-18368 GCA_023553655.1 Myrmecobius fasciatus
CACCCAAATTAAAAGAAAAAAAATAAGACAACTTGCAAGTGAAAAACTCAGTCTTTTGGCAATTTTTGAGGAATTTTGAAACCAGGAGTCATACAAAGAAAGTAGAGGTGGATAAATGGTGTCAGGAAGTGAAGGGACCTTAAGAGTCACCTCATCTAATTCCATTTCTCAGATGAGGAAAAAGAGGCCCATAGAATTTAAGGGACTTTCTGAGAATCAAAGTAATAAATGGCAAAGATGGAATGTAAACCCTGGTCCTCTGACTACAAAACCAGCATTCTTTCCATTGAACTACACTACAGTGAAAAGAGGTTAAAGGGGGATTCTGAGAAGAACAGAATTATGAGCTCAATTATAAAATCTGACAAAATTAAAAACATTTAAGATGGTTAACAAGTCTTTAGAAAGAGAAATCATAATCACTATAAGCTAATATGACTTCACTAAATTAATATACAAATAATTTTTTAAAGGATCATTTGGGTGGTCAATAAGTCAGAACCTATAGATATGTTTAATAATTTTCCCCCAAATACATTCAAAGATGGTTTTCAACATTTACTTTTGAAAAATCTTCTTTTCTGAATTTTTCTCTTTCCTTCCCTCCTCAAGCAATCTGATAAACATGTACACATCTTCTAAATATATTTCCATATACATCATTCAACAGGTTTTCTGATAAAATCATTTATTCTGTTTTTATATATAACATAAAAAGTTGGGGATTGGGGTTAGTGAGAATACAATTAGTAAATGTAGAGCTCAGGGCATTAAAACATAATTGAATGATCTAGTTAAAAACTTGCATTATAGAATTTATATACATTTTGATGTATGTTTCAGTTTTTCCTGAACTTGGTCCTTTGGTATTCAAGTTGTTGTTGTTGTTTTAAGAATGGCTTGGAAAAAGGTGAATAAAAGACTTCTGGGGGTTGAGGAAAGATGGTGGGGATCATGCAGGTGTTTCTTTAAGCTCCTCTAACCTTCCCTCAAACCAACAGCAGATGAAGTCTCTAGATTGGTTTTGAAGTCAAATAATCCACAAATATCTTGAGTATAACACATTTTTAGAAGAATATACCCTGGAAAAACTTCAAAACAGGTCTGTTTCAATTGAGCAGGGGGGTGGTCTGCCAAACCCAGATTGAAGATTGGAACAGGAACCTGGAGCAAAAGTCAGAAAGTTATGGTTGCCAAGTACCTGGGAGTCTTCAGCTGATCTGCCCTGATTGTAAGTCGGTGGTTTGGCAGATCTGCCTTTTGTGAGGGTTAGATTGTGAACCACTGAGCCCCAGAAGAGCGTGGGAACTAGTTGCCATTACACAGCACCCTTAAGCAACCAGTCAATCAACAGAACTGCCCAGCACTGGAAATCAATTAATCAATTAGCAGAACAGCCCAGCACCTAAAATAACTCAATCAGCAGAAATGCCCCAGGGGAAATTAAAGCAGCTGTGCTTCCTTTGCCTTGAACATACTTCAAGCCTTATAAAATGGAAAACAAAACAAAACAAAACAAAACAAAAATAACTTTCACCACAGATAGCTTTTATGGAGAGAGAGAGAGAAGAGCAGACCTCAAATCCTGAGGTCCCTAAAGGTAAAGCAACTCCAGAAAAAGCCCCAAAGAGAGACATAAACTGGCCTGTGCCACAAGGTTTTCTTTGAAGATTGCGTAAAGAATCTTAAAAGAGTTAGAAGAAATATGGGGAAATGAAATGATATCATTGAAAAAAATGGAAAAAATGGAAAAAGAAGGCAATGAACAAAAAAATTTAATTGGCCAATTGCAAAAAGAGTTAAAAACAGTAAGTGAAGAAAATGACACTAAAAATTAGAATGGAACAAATGGAAGTGAATGACTCAACAAGACTTCAAGAATCAGTCAAACAAAAACAAAAAAAAATTGAAAAAGTAGAAGAAAATATGAAATATCTCCTAGGAAAAACAACTGAGCTGGAAAATAGATCTAGGAGAGACAATCTAAGGATTATAGGGCTTCCTGAAAGCCATGACGAAAAAAAAAAAAAAAAAAAAAAGAACGTAAACATCATGTTACAGGAAATCATACAAGAAAACTACCCTTGCCAGATATTATACCTGAGGGCAGCTGGGTCTTACCTCCTTCCAAGCTTCAGTGTGCATCCAGACATGACCAGTGTGTTTACCCAAAAGAGAGTCACAAGCCAGAGGAAGATGAAATAAAGTAGTTCTTTATTGAGACTTTCCTCAGGTCGCCTGCCTTGCTATTTCTTCCCTCTTTTCTTAGACTCACCTCCTTGCCTTGCTCTTCCTCCTTGCCTCCTTCCTTCCCACACCCTCTGTGGTCACCCTTTATCCAATAGCCCACACATCATTTAGTAATTAACTTTGTATTGAGATGAGTAAGTCAGAAAGAAGGTGTAGCTCTCATCCTGATAATAGAGCACACCCCAGGGCAAGCCCATTTTTTAGATTACTTTGAATAGCTCTTTTATCTGAGCCATTATCAGTAATCTCATGAAATCTCCGGGGTCTCATGTCCTCAAGGGAACTACACACCACTTTCTTATCCTCAAGTCAAAGACAAACTTCTTATCAGGATCCCCAACTTTTTTTGGCCCTAACATGCCCTGACATTTTAGAATCAGAAGGTAAAATAGCCATAAGAAAATCCACCAATCACCTCCTGAAAGAAACCCCAAAAATAAATGCCCAAGGAATATCACAGCTAAATTTCAGAACTATTGTACTAAAAAGTTATTGCAAGCAACCAGAAAGAGAAAATTTAAATACCTAGGAGCCACAATTAGGATCACCCAGGACCTAGCAGCTTCAATTTTAAAGGATCACAGGGACTGGAATCTGATATTCCAAAAAGCAAAGGAACTGGGATTACAGGCAAGAATAAGGTATCCAGCTAAAATGAGCATTCAGGAAAGAAGATAGAATTTCACCTATTTCTAATGAAAAGACAAGACCTGAACAAAAACATTTAATGTCCAAAGAAGTCAAAGAAACATAAAAAAGGTAAAAAAAAAAAAACCCAAAAACCTCTTGAACTATATTTTCTGTTATGGCTATACTTAGAGAATGAGGATATAAGTTGATTTTATTATAATAATATGGAAAATATGTTAGAGGTAGAAAAGGGATCACATTGGAAGAAGAGGAAAAAGGAGGTAAAAAATAAAGGTAATTACATCACAAGAAGACGAAAAGAAAATTTATTATAATTGAGGGAAAGAAAGGAGGGAGATGAGCATTGTATTAATCTTAATCTTATCAGAGGTGGCTCTGAGAGAATAATAGATATATTTGGTATCGCAAAGAAACTTGTGTCACCTTATGAGGAAATAGGTGGGAAAGGGGGAACAGAAAGGGAAAGACTAATAGAAGGGAAAACATAAGAATTAGGGGAAAGGTGTAAAAAAGGGGGTGAGGCTCTAAAGGGGAAGAACTGTTTGAGGGAGGTGGTCATCAAAAACAAAATACTGGAGAGGAGGTAAGGGGGATAGGAAAGAGAAAAGCATAACCTAGGTTAAATAAGATGGCAGGAAATTCACTGCACCACCTAGCTGCCCCTAACAGTTGGTTTTATGAAAAAACAAAACAAAACAAAACACATATGCATTTAGTTAATTTGATTAGAAAAAGGAAAGAAGAAAATCAAATTGTTAGTCTCAAAAATGATAGGGGAGAACTTTCGACCAAGGAAAAGCAAAAGAGAAATAATTAGGAGTTACTTTGCCCAACTTTATGCCAGTAAGTTTGATAATCTAAATGAAATGGAGGAATAACTACAAAAATATAGATTGCCCAGGTTAACAGAAGAGGAAATAAATTAGTTACATAGCCTTATTTCAAAAAAAGAACTAGAACAAGCAATTAATCAACTCCCTAAGAAAAAATCTGCAGGGCCTGATGGACTTTCATGTGAATTATACCAAACATTCAAAGAACAATTAATTTCAATACTATATAAACTATTTGAAAAAATGGGGAAAGAAGGTGTACTAGCAAATTCCTTCTATGATACAGATATGATGCTGATCCCCAGGATAATACACTATGACCAAGTAGGATTTATACCAAGAATGCAGGGCTGGTTCAATATTAGGAAAACTATGAGCATAAACAATTATATTAATAACCAAACTAACAAAAATCATATGATTATCTCAATAGATGCAGAAAAAAGATTTGATAAAATCCAACACCCATTCCTATTAAAAACACTAGAGAGTATAGGAATAAATGGGCTTTTCATGAAAATGATTAGTAGCATCTACTTAAAACCATCAGCAAGCATCATATGTAATGGAGACAAACTAGAACCATTCCCAATAAGATCAGGAGTGAAACAAGGTTGCCCACTGTCACCATTACTATTTAATATTGTATTAGAAATGTTAGTTTTGTCAGTAAGAGAAGAAAAAGAGATTAAAGGAATTAGAGTAGATAATGAGGAAACCAAATTATCATTCTTTGCAGATGAGATGATGGTATATTTAGAGAACCTTAGAGAGTCAACTAGAAAACTACTAGAAACAATTCACAACTTTAGCAAAGTCGGAGGACACAAAAGAAATCCACATAAATCAGCAGCATATTTATACATTACCAACAAAATTCAGAAGCAAGAGATACAAAAAAAAATTCCATTCAAAATAATTATTGATAGTATAAAATATTTGGGAATTTATCTGCCCAGGAAAAGTCAGGGACTATACAAGCTAAACTACAAAACACTTTCCACACAAATAAAGTCAAACCTAATCAATTGGAAAAACATCAAGTGCTTATGTATAGGCCGAGTAAATATAATAAAAATGACAGTATTACCCAAACTAATTTACTTATTTAGTGCAATACCAATGAAACTCTCAAGAAATTATTTTACAGATCTAGAAAAAATAATAGCAAAGTTAATTTGTTAGAACAAAAGGTCAAGGATTTCAAGGGAATTAATGAAAAAAAAAGGCAGATGAAGGTGGCCTTGCTGTACCAGATCTAAAACTATGTTAAGAAGTAGCGGTCATCAAAACCATTTGGTACTGGTTAAGAAATAGAGTAGTTAATCACTGGAATAGGATAAGATCACAGAAACAACTAGGCAATAACTATAGCAATCTAGTGTTTGATAAACTGTGCATACCATTTGACCCAGCAGTATTTCTATTGGGCTTATCTCCCAAAGAGATCTTAAAGGAAGGAAAGGGACCCATATATGCAAAAATGTTTGTGGCAGATCTTTTTGTAATGCCTAGAAACTGGAAACTGAATGGATGCCCATGAATTGGAGAATGGCTGAATAAATTATGCTTTATGAATGTTATGGAATATTATTGTTTTGTAATAAATGACCAGCAAGATGATTTCAGAGAGGCCTGCAGAAACTTGCATGAACTGATGCTGAGTGAAATGAGCAGAACCAGGAGATCATTGGACACAGCAACAAGACTATGTGATGATCAATTCTAATGGACATGGCTCTCTTCAACAATGAAATGTGTTAAACCAGTTCCAATTGTTCATTGAAGAAAGCCATATACACCCAGAGAGAGGGATATGAATGTAGACCACAACATAACATTTTCATGCTCTCTGTTGATGTTTGCTTGCATTATGTTTCCCTTCTCAGATTTTTTTTCTTTTAGATCTGACTTTTCTTGCACAGAAAGATAATGTAAAAATATGTATACACATATTCGATTTGTCAAGTATTTTAACATAATTAACATGTAGTAGACTTCTTGCAATCTAGTGGGGGGGATATTTGTAAGGGAAAGCTTTACAAGAGTCAGTGTTGAAAAATTACCCCTACATATGTTTTGCAAATAAAAAGATTAAATAAAAAATAAAAATAAAAGTTTAAAAAGCCCATCTCATTTGAAGGTATAAAAGAAAAATCTCAAAATCAAATGCAGAAAGGCAGAAGTAGTAAATGGATTTTTTTTCAGATCATGATGCAATAAAAATCACATGCAATATAAGGCCAGAAGAAAATAGACCAAAAAGCAATTGGAAACTAAATAATCTCATCCTAAATTATGATTGCGTGAAACAGCAAATTACAGACACAATTTCATCCAAGAGAATGACAATGAGACAACATACTGAAATTTGTGGGGTGCAGCCAAAGTGGTAATAAGGGGAAATTTTATATTTCTAAATGATTACTTGCATAAAATAGGCAAAGAGAAAATCAATGAATTGGGCTTGCAATGAAAAAAAAAGCAAATGAACGTGTCCTAGGTGTACCAGATCTTAAACTATATTATAAAGCAGCAGTCATCGAAACTATTGGTACTGACTAAGAAACAGAACAGTTGATTAGTAGAATAGATTAGGCTCACAGGACAAAATAGTCAATGACTACTGTAATCTACAGTTTGTCAAACCCAAAGACCCCAGCTTATGGAATAAGACCTCACTATTTGACAAAAACTGTGGAATCTAGCATGGAAGAAACTAGGCATTGACCCA
The DNA here is from genome assembly GCA_023553655.1 of Myrmecobius fasciatus. Taxonomy (NCBI): domain Eukaryota; kingdom Metazoa; phylum Chordata; class Mammalia; order Dasyuromorphia; family Myrmecobiidae; genus Myrmecobius; species Myrmecobius fasciatus. The sequence continues at coordinate 8,831 of JAJPUD010024745.1, forward strand.
CACCTAACATCATATACCAAGATAAGGTCAAATGTATTCATGGTCTAAACATAAAGAATGATATTATAAACAAATTAGAAGAATGTAGGATGGTTTACCTCTCAGACCTGTGGAGGGGAAAGGAATTTGTAACCAAAGAAGAACTAGAGATTATCCTTAATCACAAAATAGATAAGCTTGACTATATCAAGTTAAAAAGTTTTTGTACAAACAAAATGAATGCAGACAAGATTAGGAGGGAAGCAATAAATTGGGAAATCATCTTTACATTTAAGGGTTCTGATAAAGGTCCAGCAATTCTGGAGAGCAATTTGGAACTATGCTCAAAAAGTTATCAAACTGTGCACACCCTTTGACCCAGCAGTGTTTCTACTGGGCTTGTATTCCAAAGAGATCTTAAAGGAGGGAAAGGGACCCACATGTGCAAAAATGTTTGTGACAGCCCTTTTTGTAGTGGCAAGAAACTGGGAACTGAGTGGATGCTCATCAATTGGAGAATGGCTGAATAAATTAATGTGTATGAATGTTATGCATATTCAGTAAGAAAGGACCAAGAAGATGATATCAGAGTGGCCTGGAGAGACCTGGATAAACTGATGCTAAGTAAAATGGGCAGAATCAGGAGATCATTATACATAGCAACAAGACTATAATATGATCAATTCTGATGGACATGGTTCTCTTTAACAATGAGGTGATTCAAAGCAATAGTTCAGCGATGAAGAAAGTCATATACATCCAGAGAGAGGCCTGTGGGAACTGAGTGTGGACCACAACAGAGCATTTTAATGCTTTCTGTGAATGTTTGCTTACATTTTATTTTCCTTCTTAGGCTGTTTTTTTTTTCTTTCTAGATCTGATTTTTCTTGTGCAGTAAGATAAATGTATCGGTATGTATACATATATTGGATTTATCATATATTTTAACATATTTAATTTCTATCAGACTACTAGACATATATGGGAAGTTGTGGTCAGAAGGAGGGAAAAATTTGGAAAAGAAAATTTTGCAAAGGTCAATGTATAAAAATTACTCATATGTTCTGTAAATAAAAAGATTTTATAAACAACAATAAAAAAGAATGGCTTGGATGTAGGTGAGTATAATGTACATATGTTTATGAATGACAAATTAATAATTATGGTTACAATAAATATGATGATGAAAAATGCTGGATAGCAGGATCAGTACCCTCAAAGGCTTTCAACAGACTGAAACAAGTATAATTTATCAAGATAAAATGAAATAGAAAATTGAAACAATGGAGATCGGCTTAATAGGAAACTAGTAATGTGAAAACAATAGCAACAAAACTTCAATAAAAGAATTTAACTGACTGCAAACTAAGTATAAGTTAGCATGATGTGGAAAGATCATAGTTTCCACTGTGCTCTGCCCTTGTCAGTCCTCACATGCACTACTGAGCTCAGCTGGGGGTGTCACAACATAAGACACATAATGGCAACTTGGAATTCATCCAGGGTCAGCACCAAGCAGGGTAAAGGGAATTGAAAATGTGCCACAGCAGGAATAGTTGAAGGAAACAGGAACATTTAGTATGAACAAGAAATCATTATATAAAATCTAGGATATAAATATTAAAAATATTTAAAAGGTTATTATATAGAATTATTTTAAATAATAATTTTATTCTGTGTTCATTCATAAGCAAAGAAAATTCTTGGACAGGTGAGTAAAAATAATTGGGAAATAAATTCTGGCATAAAAAGAAAGAACAATGTTTCATTTATAGATGCTCCCAAAAGAAATGAACTGCCTAGTTAATTAGGGAATTCATTGTCATAGGAAGTATAAAAGCAAAGGTCTGATGACTTCTTGTTCAAAATGTTTCAGAGTGCATTATATCTGGGTAAAATGTTGAGTGAGGTGATATCTAAATTCCCCTTTGCCTTATGTTTGAAAAGAGTAAAAATGCTGCATTAATAGGAACTATAATGATAATTACCATTCAATTATGATTAAAACAACTCTCATTTTAAACTAAGACCTGGATTCATCCTCATGACCACTTTCCCAGTTACCCTTTACAGCACTGATTATATGACAGTAAATTCTAATATTTAAATATTTCAGGGATAAGGCAAATTCAATTTTCTAATCTTCTCTTGGCCACAATCTACAAAGTTTTGCAACTTTCCATGATTTGTTGCTTTCCATTTTGGACTACTGTCAGAATTCCTAATGAGCTAATTTCAGAGGAGTCTACAAATTAAAGCTCTCTGTTATCATCCCACAGCTTTCTGTGCAGCAACTTCTCCTCCCATAGATTTCTTCCTGAGAGCATTCATTCATAAAAAGCCATCTGTATAGTAAGAAATGCCAACCCTGACTAATATAAGAAGGAAAACCAGCCTGGTTGGGGATGGGTTTTAAAAGTACCAATAATTAGCCATAGTGAAATGAACAAGAACTTTTTTCTCTAGTGCCATTAAAATATTATCAAAGCAAGCCAAGATTCTGAAATTGTTCATTTCTCCCAAAGAAATCAAATTGTCCCAAATTAATGTAATAAGAGATAACTCATATGTTTACAGATGAAAATATTTTTAGCATAATGAAGCAAGAAGACAAATGATTTATTTGAAATATAAAATACAATTTCAGGAAAAGTCATCCATCTTATTTATTGAATTGATGATTAAACCTTTCTTGTTTTAAGAGTTTGCATTTGGTTTACGGGGGGGGGGGATTGGGAAGAATTTAGATGAGAGATTGTTTCTACCTTTGTGGAATTTATATTCTAATAAAGAATATAACAATTAAACAAATAACTAAAATATACAATACATGGTAGTCAATTATGTTATATAGATTCCCCAAGTATTTTGTGACTTTTGAGTGGTCAATTCAGTAGAGTAGATAAGAAAAATGTTTCATTGAAAAAGTGACATTCATAGAAAATGAGTAGGAATTCAACAGGTAGAGAGGGTAAGGAGAGGGTATTTCAGTGTATGAACAAATTAATGATAAAATACATATTAAGGCTTATCTTAACTATAGAAAATATGAAACAGAAATAAGAACATAAACAAAGGTATGAAGAGGAGAAAGCTAAAAAGCATATTTAGGGAGGTTAAGAGTAGGCAGAGATTGCAAGCTACTCAAAATTCAACAGAGAGAGACAGACACAGAATGGGCCAAAGTAGGTTGGTGAATGTTATCAACAATGACTTTCCTGCAAGAGGTGGAAAAAATGAATAACAGAAAGCCCACGTATTACATTTATAACTTCCAAAATGTTAGAAGACTTAAGGAAGATGTCTAATGTTTCAGTAAATAGCCGGTGGTAGATTTATATAATTTATATGGTCAAGAATTATATAGCATGAAAAGGTGATAGATTGCAATCTGTACAAATGGAAGCACTATCCATATATGTAACACAAGTTACCTTCCAGGAATAGATAATTCCTATGTAAAAATTATCATATCAACAACTCAAAATATAAAATTATACAAATGCTTTTTAACTCACCCACACACACACACTCACACACACATGTAGACACACACTCATACACACACACAACAAACAAAATTGCAACATGAAGAAATGTATAAATTAAGTAACTTCCTCTTACTATCATGGCAAATAGGAAGTTTTTGCTTATCATTTAAAGCATTTCACAACTTAGTCCCTTCCTTCTATTCTACCCTGGTTATACTTGACTCCCCTCAGTGTGGGATATACTAAAAGTGGTCTTTTTGCCATTGCACACAATGTTCCATCTCCTATATCTGCTCCATAATCTTGAATATTCATCATGCTGGAAATGCACTCCTATCTTCCCTATTTTAGAATCTCTGGATTCATTGAGCCTCAGTCAACTGCTATCTTCATCAGGAGATCTTTCCTGTTACTCCAGCTGCTAGTGTCATCCTGTCTAAGAGTCTACATTTCTGAGCAGTTCAAATTATTAAAAAGTAGTTCCTTATAGTTCTCTGCATCTGCCCATTTATAACTTCTGCCCAATTATTGCTATTAGGAACAAACATAATTAATCTAAATTCTCTAATACAAGTTAGTCTTTCAAATGAATGAAAATTGCTACTATGGGCTCTTACCCTGTGCTGTGTCTGAACTTTTCTAAATATTTCCAGTTCCCTTCTCTGATATTTCTATGCTATAGTCATTTCATTATTTTGGTTGCTTTCTAATGAACCCTGTTCAACTTGTAACATTTGTGTGTGTGTGTGTTGTGCTGTGCTGTGTGTGTGGTTGCAGGAGAGTGTGTGTGAATGTGTGTATGTGTGTGTGTGCTGATTAGTAATTAATCCTAAATTTTCCAGTAAGACAGGAAGATATGTTATGATGTGTTATATGATATATGCATAAATATATGTACGTACACTCATGTTTTGGTTATATATATATAGAGAGAGATGCATTTTCATATGTGTGTATGTGTGTGTGTGTAGGCTCTCCATTTCAAATATAAGCTCCCAGACAGAAGAGAATGTTATTGTATTGTTTTTGTATCCTCAGCACTTTTATTAAATAATAAAATGACAGCACCAAAAGAAATTCATGTATGTTGGATAGAATCTATGACAAAAATAATGTCAAAACTTAGAGCCTTTTTCTCACTGAACATATTTACTCTAAGGTTCTAGTGAGGAAAACATCATCATTATCTAAAAGTGTAGTATATTAAAAGAAGTTTCTATTAATATAAAACACACTGGTGGGCTAATTCCTTTTACAAATGGGATGCCTTTGGATGACTATTATGATAAAGTGTCTATCCTCAAGCTTTATTCTAGTGATAAAATTCCTCCTTGTTAGAATAGGGACAAAGGGACCATATTATTTTAATAACGCATCAGTTCAAAGCCACTGGAAAATACTGTGTCACAAGATTGTTGAGTTTTTCATAGTGAACTTATCCAAATACTCTCATTTGCAGATTGCATTATACCATTAATTTAAATAAGTCTGATGATATTACAAAGCCTCATCCTTGAAATTTTCAGTATCTTCCCAAAAGTATTTGAAAAACACACATTGCCCATACTGTGCTATACAGCTGGACAGAAAGTTGATTAAGTTAGGCATACATATTTATTTTAAACAGTCATGGCAAATGGACAATGAGCTGGTCTTGAATAGAATACAAGAAGGATATTGGAAATTAAGACATTTTGGAAATTATGCGTAGCTTTCAATGATCCCCAATTACAGACTGATACATAATTCTTATGAAGATGTGTCAAATTGTAGTTTTGGAAGATTAAAGAGTGGCAAATCATCAAAAGGCCATGAAAAGATGTAAGTTGCAGTATGTAACGAATGATGACTTGTAATGTAGAGGAGGTACCTATAAACATTATCAAGAATATTTGCAATCATTAGAGGGTAAGCTGGTCCAAAGAAAGAGAAAAGGATGCAAAATCTACACTAATGTTTCTGACATAGCACAACAACAAGAAAACTTACTGCATAATTTCTCTGGAAGATAAATGAGAGAACATGATTAAACATCACAAATGATGATAAGGTTCTGATCGCTTTCACTGAAGGTAGTCAAAGATACATAGATGTGCAAAAGTTCAAATATCTCAATAGACATGAGGCACTTGGGGAATTTGGAGCACTAAACAGATAAAAAGAAGACTGAACATGATTCATAAAGAATTGAGTATAAAAATATGAATGGAGATGTACAACCAGAAACAATAAAACAATAATTAAAAAAAGAAAATTACAGCTAGACAACATTATAAAATTTGTGACCTGTAGCCAAAGCATTGCTTAGGAAAAAGTTTGCCTCTTTAAATTCTTACATCCCTAAAAGAAAGAAAGAGCAAATTAATGGGTTTGGTATGCAACAGCAACAACAACAATAACAACAAAAAAATGGAAAGAGAACAAATTAAAAATCCCTAATTAAACACCAAGTCAAAGTAAAATTGAAAGGAAATCATTGAGCTAATAAATAACACTAAATGGTTTTATGGAAAAAATAAATGAACCATTAGTTTATTTTGCTTTTTAAAAAGAAAGAAGAAAATCAAGTTACTAGCATAAAAAATGAAAAGTTTTAATGTACCACTTATGACGATGAAATCAAATTATTTATTTGGAATCATTTTTTCCAATTATATGCAAGTTCAACAGCCAATCTAAGTGAAATGGATGAATATTTACATAAAGGGACAAAATTAACAGAAGAAGAAATACAATATTTAAATAACCTTATCTTATAAAAATAAACTGAACAAGCCATTAAAGATCTTCCTCAGAAAAATCCTCAGGACCAGATAGATTCACAATTGAATTTTACCAAACATTTAAAGAATAATTAATTATAATAATAAATAAAGTATTTGGGTAAACAAAGGAGTCCTACTAAATTCCCTTTATGACACAAATATGGTGCTGATATGTAAGTCAAGAAAAGTAAAAACAGAAAAAGAAAATTATGGACCAATTTATGATTGATGCAAAAAATTAAATAAAATGCTAACAGGGAGATCACAGAAATATATTATAAAGATCATGTAATATAACCAGATTGAAATCATACCACAAATGCAGAGATGGTTGATTAATAGGAAAACTAGCAATATAATTGACCATAATGACAATAAAATCAACAAAAATTATATGATTCTCTCAATTGATCCTATAAGTCACTGTGAAAATAAAACCCCATTCCTATTGATAACATTAGGAAGCATAGGAATCAATAGAATCTTCATTAAAATAAAAAGTAGTATTGAAATGCCCAGGCAAGAGAAAAAACAGGACAGCCAAAACAATTGGATTTTAAAAGCGTTTATTAGCTAGCCAGCGACTGAACCCCACCAGTGCAAGACTAGGGGGTCAGTCCAGAGGATTTTAGGGACACATATTTATGGGAGAAAATCACAAGAATGTTTAGAAACATTTATCACACTAAAAATTCCTGTCCCAGGCAGGTGGCAAAGTGTAACAGGGAGGCAACTTTTCTTTAAGTTCTATATTAGTCAAGTAGTCAAGGTCTTTGATTATAGATAAGGATAAGGCAGTGCATCTGGAGGCCGTGTGGGCCAGCATTTGGAGACAGGAGATTATCACCTGCATTGGGGAGTAAAGAATTGGTGACACAGTTCTTCAGACAGAGTTCAAGCATAGGTAATATTCTCACAGTCTCATGAGTGTCTAAGCAGGTCAGGGACAGGGACAGCATCCATTTTACTCACAGTCCATTTCAGTATCTATTTAAAATCAAAGGCAAACATCTTTTGTGATGGGGATATATTTTAACCCTTCCCAAGAACATCAGGTGGGTAAAGCAAGGATGCCCATTATCATCAGTATTAATCAATATTGTAATAGTAATGCTAGCTATATCAATGAAAATAAATTAAAGGGAGGCAGCTAGGTGGTACAATGAATAGAGCACCAGCCCTGAAGTCAGGTGGATCTGAGTTCAAATTTGGTCTCAGACAATTAACTCTTTCTAGCTGTGTGACCTTGACCAAGTCATTTAACCCCAATTGCCTAAGCAAAATAAATAAATAAATTGAATAAAAATAGGGAATGCAGAAATAAAACAAATCATTCTTTGAAGATAATATGTTAGTATATTTAGAGAAATCTAGAGAATTAACTAAAATATAGTTGAAATAATTAATAATTTCAATAAGGTTGCAGGATATAAAACTAGCCCACAAACCATCATTGTTTCTTTATACAACTAACAAATCTCCAACAAAGATATAGAAAATTTCAATTTATAATAATTGCAGACAACAGAGAACTGTCATCTACCTGACAAAACAAATGCAGGGAAATATTCAATGGGAAAAATATGAAGGAAGATTACCTATCAGCACCATATCTCAAACTGTTACAAAGCAATACACATCAAAACAATTTGGTACTAAGAGTGCTGCATAAGTGAAATAGATTAGGTGTGCAATACACTTGTAAATGATCATAGAAATTTAATGTTTAGTATTCTAAAGATTCAAGATTTTGAAGTAAGAACTCAATATTTGACAAACTGTTGGGAAAACTGAAAAATAGTTTGGAAGAAAATAGTTATAGACCAACATCACATGCCATATGACAAGATAAAGTCAAAATGGATAAACACTTTAGACTTAAGGGATAATATAATAAGTAAATTAAAGGAGCATGGGAAAAATATTTGTAAAACTATTTGTAAGGGAAGAATATATCATCAAATAAGTAACAGAGAAAAATATGGGAAGTAAAATAGGTAATCTTGATTGCATGAAATTTAAAGTTTTATAGAAACATAACTGAGACAATCTAAATTAGGAGGAAAAGAAGAAATCAGTAATGTCTGTGCTTTTGTGTTTGCATATGTGTATAATTGTATATGAAGGTCTCACTTCTCAAACATAAAAGTAACTGGGCCAAATTTGTAAAAATAAGAACCAATTACCACTTTGTAATTGGTCAATGGATATGAATAGACATTTTTTATTATAGCTTTTTATTTTCAAAATATATACATGGATAATTTTGAACATTCATCGCCCACAAAATACTGTGTTCTAATTTTTTCCCTTCTTTCCCCCTCATCTCCACTTGGCAAGTGATCCAATATATGTTAAATATTTACAATTCCTCTATATATATTTCCACAAATATCATGCTGCAGAAGAAAAATCAGATCCAAAAGAAAAAATATGAGAAAGAAAACAAAATGCAAGCAAACAACAACAAAAGAGTGAAAATACTATGTTGTGGTCCACATTCAGTTCCCACTGTCCTTTCTCTGGGTGCAGATGGCTTTCTTCATCACGAGACCATTGGAAATGGTCCGAATCACCTCATTGTTGACTAGACACATGTTCATCAAAACTTAACATTGCATAATCTGTTACTGTGCATACTGATTTGTGGGTTCTGCTCATTTTACTTAACATTAGTTCATGTAAGTCTCCCTAGGCCTCTCTGAAATTATCCTGCTGATCATTTCATAACATTCATATACCATAACTTATTTAGCCATTCTCCAACTGATGGGCATCCATTCAATTTCCAATTTCTTGCCATTAAAAAAAAAAGCTGCCACAAATATTTTTGCACATGTGGGTCCCTTTCACTTCTTTATGATATCTTTATGATATAAGCCCAGTAGATCTGGGCTTATCTGGATCTGCTGGATCAAAGGGAGTACACATTTTGATAGCCCTTTGGGCATAGTTATAAATTTCCAGAATGATTGAATCAGTTCACAACTCCACCAAAATTTATTAGTGTCCAAGTTTTCCCATATATCCTCCAACATCTGTCATTTCCTTTTCTTGTCATTTTAGCCTATCTGAGAAGTGTGTAGTGGTACCTCAGGGTTGTCTTAATTTGCATTTCTCTGATCAACAATGATTTAGAGCACATATGTAGTCAAAATTATCCATTTTTTCATTAAATAATGTACTCAAGTTCTTCTTTAGCCACAAATTCCTTCCTTCCCAATAGTTCTGAAAGCTAAACTATCCATTGTTCTTTTAATTTGCTTATAATATCACTCTTTATGTCTAAATCATGATTTAGAC
>JAJPUD010024746.1:0-18368 GCA_023553655.1 Myrmecobius fasciatus
TTGTTGTTGTTATTATTGTTATTTTCTTCCAAGAGGAGGATAAGGGGTTGGCAACTCATTTCTGGGTAGCTGTCCTAGAGCACCGCTCAGTCTTAGCAATTTACATTCCATAATCTCCTGGTCATTTAGCCACAGATAATTTGTCATGGTTTGTTTTAGCTGTTGTGATATTGATATTTATTATGCAAATTGTATTTCCTACATCTTATTGTTCTGCATTCTATGAATACTTAAATTATTATAAACCTTTATACTTAATACAGCTCGTCCTTCAATTTGATGCTTGAGTAACAGAGGGTCAGAGCACATACTATCTTCAGGAGGGAAAGAAAATAAGTAATTAAAAAGCAGACAAACAAGATCGCTGCTGTCTGGCTGAAGAGGGGGCAAAAAAGACCAGAAAAGCTGTTAGGGCAGCTGGCGCAGCTCCTCCTGGAGAGAGATGGGAATTAAACCCCAAGGCCCTGGATTTAGCTTTCCATTAACCTGGAATGGAGTGCTTTTGAAGGGGTGTCTTCGGGGCTGGGGCTGAAGACTAGTGCTAGCAGGAGAGCAGCATCCATCCTGTCCAATAGATTTTATTTCACCCCACAGTTCTGTTCGGAGGCGGTTTTGGGAGGGAGGAAAAGGGCCGAACCTGCCTGTCTTGGCGCTAGCTTCTCTGGAGACTGACCACCCTTAAGAGTGACCTAGGAGGGCAGGGCGGAGGGGTGAAGTCCCCAGATTTCCTCTTCCTAACTGGTGCTAAATCAACAGCTGCAAAACAGAGACTCCCTTTCCCCTTTCCACTCGGGCAGCTCAATGCACGTCTCCAGGATTGTTTTGTAAATCCGGGGACATGCATTTTTACTCTCCATCCCTGAACAGCCCTCGGCTTCGCCAGGCTTTTCCTCTCCTGGAAGGTGAGTGACGGAAATCTGCAGTCCCTCTTCCCCAGGCCAGGTACTCCAGGGAGGAAGGATAGTAGGATCTCCTAGGGTAGTGACCTAGCCTTCGGTTTGAGGTGTAGATTGATATAAACATCCTTATTAAAGGTGTGCAAGGAAGTTAGAACGATCTGGCAGAGGGTAGGTTTCCACACGCTCAAAGCCGGAGAGGAGACTTTTACCTTGATCCCCGGGAAGCGAACCCGACCCTTATTAACATAAACATATTTGCATAAACCCCTCCCCCTAGGTGGCGCGGGCGCGCCGCCGATCGGCTGGCGTGGGGCGGGGGGGGCGGGGGCGGAGCGGGAGGGGTTGGTGAGGGAGGAGGGAGACCCCGGAGAGAAGAGAGCCGGAGGGGGCGCTGCGATTGGCTAGTACGGACTCCGCCCCAACGCATCTTATTAACATCTAATTAGCGGGCCGGTCGGACGCTGGAGGAAGCGGCGGCCGCCAGTCTGAGGCAGGTGCCCGACATGGCGAGTGCGGTGCTGCCGAGCGGATCCCTGTGTGCGGCGGCAGCGGCGGCGGCGGCGGCGCCTCCCGGGCTCCGACTCCGGCTTCGACTGCTGCTGTTGCTTCTCTCGGCCGCGGCGCTGATCCCCACAGGTAGGTGCCAGCGCTGGGGGTCCGATGCCCCGAATTTCCACACACCCCAGCAGTCGTTTCCAAGAGGGGGAGGGCGTTTCCATGGCAACTATCCTCCCCAATTCATAAATCCGAAGGGGAAGGAGCGTGCAAGGGAACCTCGCCTGGGCGCGATCGCAGCGGGGTGAGGAGTGGCGGGTTTGCGGGGATCGGTGATTCCCCCATCCTCCTCCCAGCCCTGTCGGAATCCAGGGACCCCTCTGGGATGGCAGCAGCTCTGTCTCCCCGGCTTGGGCAGCCGGGAACAACGGGGGAGCGACGTGAGAATTGAGGGGCTCTTGGCTTCATGGGGTCGGAGGATATGGGGGGAGGGGAAGAGCGTAGGAACCCTAGTATCTTCCCGATCCCCCTTTCCTCTCAACTCCCTACCGCTCGTCTGACTTGCACATCACCCAGGGCTGCGGCTTTGCCTCTTTTGAGCCCCCTCCCCAATATCTAACTCATTTGTCTCGCCAAGACCCCCTCAGGTTTCTTGTGACTTCACGTCCCCCCAAGTCACCAGTAGCCCGGTCCTTCTCTGTGTCTGTCACCCCTAGACTTGTCTGATCGCCCTCTCCTGCTCACCAATCTGTGTTCTCCCCACCCCCCTGCACCCGCTTCCCCAAACTGCACGCAGTCTCCTCTCGTGCTTCCCTCCAAGCTGCCTCCACCCTCGGGATTGCACCCCTCCTCTCTCCTCCCCTTGGCTGCGGATCTCCCTGGCTGGGCTCCAGGCGTGGAAAGTTCCCCCCAACCCCTCTGGGCGGGGGGCGGCTGCTCTTGCCGCCTCTGCGGGAAGGAGGAGCTGGGAGCGGGTCGCTTGGAGCCCGCCAGTTGCACGGAGGACGGAGTCCCCTTCCAGGAGAGTAGGGGAAAGGAGCTGATGGAAAGAGGTTTTCCTCTCTTTTTGGCCAGCCCTAGGTGGTGGTGGTGATGGCGTTGGATGCACCTCTCATTTCTTTTCCACCCCCTCCTTCCCCGCAGCCTTTGTGTCAAGTATGGAACAGATGAATATTTCCCGAATCTCCCCCCCCCCCGCCCCGGTCGGGGTATTGATTCTGGATTTGATCAGGGACAGGGCATGCCTACCCCCCGCCCTGTTTAAAACGCCGAGCACTGGAGAAGCACGATGTGTGGCTGCCCCAGTGCTGGGCGCGTTGGCGCGTTTGGGAATGAAGAGGGCAGTGTTTGCTTTCGCTAACAAAAGGGAGCCGAGGCACTTCCCCAGCGGTGAGGCCAGCAATGCTGCACCCCTCCTTTCCGCTCCCGCCACCCTCCACATCTTCCTATTTTCCCCACGCCTTGCCTACCCGCTGAGGATCCAGTGGGGAGCTCGGAGGAGGGCGCGGGGGAGGGGGGATGCAGCAAGGCTCTGCGCCTGCAAAAGCCTCCTTGCAGACAGCAGGAGCAGCAGGACTTAAGCAGCAACAAGTGGTGGAGGATCCGAGAGCACATTCCCCACCTCCATGAGCCCCTCAGTGTGTGCCCCCCTCTCCTAGGTCCAGGGTGCTGATTTCGGGGTGCCTTAGTCCACCTTAGCCCCCGCCGTGCTTTCGTTGTCCCTTTTGTTTACACAATAGAGGACATACAGTTATGTAAACACTGCACCTAGTAGTAAATGGAGGGGTCTCTTGGTGGGGGCACCTTGAGATTTGTAGTTGCTGGGTTGGCCACTTCCCCAGAAAACTGGTTTTGGAAAGTCCTCGGTTTGCGAAAGCCCAGCTACTGGGTCTGTGTGGGAGTGAGAATCTGACATCGGATTCCATTTCTCCACTGAGGATTTTTCTTCCTTTCCTGTCTGTCTCCTGTTGTTGTTTTTATGTGCTTTTCTTGTGTGAATTCTTAATTTATGAGTTACACGGTAATTGGGTTTGGCCTCAGCCGATGCTGGTGTAGTTACAACTTCATTTCGGGTGATGTCTGAGACTGGATGGGTTCAATAAAATGTTCCTGAAAGAGATCTCTCATGCTGCTGCATTGTAAAAAGCGCCAGTGTCAGTTAAACGTGAGTGTGTGTGTAAAGGCTCTGTAACTGGCGCATAATAGAAGCAACAATAGACTTGTATTGGCTGCAAAAAAGAGGGAAAAGCGCTGCTGGGGATATTTCCTTTCCACTAAAAAGGGGAGATCTGTAATCACTGCAAAGTACTATTAGATTATGCATACCCTGTCAAACCTGCTCATTGAAGGAGTGGTGTTAGTAGTAACAGTACTATATTTGTAACTATCTTTCTGTAAGAAGTTGCCTTCCCTGAGTGGGATATATGCTGACTTGTAAAGGAGAGATCGGGAACTCAACCGTGCATGTCAAAGCTACATGAAAATTCTGTTACCAGTTACCATGGAAGCAGCTTCTTGCTCTTGTGTACATCACTGTTTGTATGCTGGTTATCAGATTGTGTTCAAATTAGAAAGTAATTGGGTCTGATTTGCAGTAGGGAGTAATATATTTTTGGATGACTCCTCCTTGAGATTATTTTTACATGTAATACTGACCTGATGGTGGCATTTAAGGGGCTCTTTGCTACTGCTACAGGTCTTAGACTCCAGATGAGAATTTTTGAGGGAAGGGGGATAGAAGGGTGGGGCTCTTCTCCCTCAGCGCTTACAAAAGCTATGAGCCTGCTCAGAGGCCTCCCGTTCTGAATCAAAGAAAACCTGTTGGTGCTGCCTCCTAACTTCCACTGGTCTAGTTTCATTTTTATTTATCCTGGAAAAGCTAAAGAAGGCCACAGAAGGCCTGTACAGTAGAACTTGATTCTTCCCCCCCCTCCCCCCATAAAGCCAGATCCATCTTTGAAAGAGAATTTTTTTTCTGTCCATCTTATGGGTGGTGGTTTGGATGTTAATAGCATGCAATTAAAATGGGGTTGCCTAGGTTTACTTAAACTCACCATCAAAGTAGATATTTTGTTTCTTCTATTTTGCTTGCATGTTTGATAACATCATTTTAAATATGAGTGAAGTAAGCCTAGTTGATTCTTCTTCCTTTGGTGGGTGTTAGAAAGTGGGTTTCAATGGTAGGTGGCAGTCCTTTGGGTGGCAGCTCAAAGCTGGAGCCTTTCTGTAATGGCTTGTCCGGGCTAATGTTCCCAGGAAAGGAGACTTTGCAAAGTGCCACCCTTGGTATTGTTATGTTTCCTTCTATCTAGTTGAATCCCTGCAGGAGGGACTTACTCTTGTCTGTGATGGCTTTGATAAAATATCCCTCATTAATGCCACTTTATATTTACAGTGTGTCACTGGAGACACACAAGGCTTCATTTAGTGACTTGTGTGTCGAGACAAGCTTGCATTATTTGCCTGGGACATTTTGGAAGAACAAGAGACCCATTGAGCAATCTTTTGAAATGAACAAATACGAAAAAGGGGGGAATAAAAGAGCAGGCAGTTCTCTGGAACAAAGAGCTTTATTCATATGTATGTTGTACATGCTCTATCTAGTTTTCCCCAATGGCCCTCTTGGTAAAGGGGAGTGGGATGGGGAAGAGGCAAACTGGTGTGACACTCTCACTTCCTCTCTTCCTGACTTCTCATCCTTTTGGAGTTGGTCCGAGAGACGATGAATCCAGGACACACTGACTGCTCATCTTCCTGAGCTCCGCTCATAGCAGAGAAAGGTGAATGGTTCCGCTGCTTAAAAGACCCTTCTTCAAGATCCACCTCCTACCTCAGCATTTCACATGGAGAAAGTGCTACCTGTTGAGAGGGATGATTGTAACCGAAAGAGATGACACTTTTGTCTGACATCTGATAGCAAATGCCAGGCTAAGTTGTTTTGCAGTTGCAATATTAGCTCTTTTTAAATTTTATTTTATTTCACTATTAGACTTGGTTCTCTTGTCTATTGCCTTTCATATATATAGTATTTATTACTCTTGGAGTTTATTGTGACTTTTGCCCTTATCTGGTAAATTTTAGCTTCATACATGGTGAATTTTTAATGCTTTTTGGCCTGGAGTTTTGGCTCACTAAACAATATTCAAGCTTTAAAATTTTTTTCATAACATTGTTATGAATGTAAATCATCTTAGAGTCTTTTTTCCCCTTCTGAGTATGATTTCTTTAAGTGCTATATCTGCCACTTGGTACCCTTGCTTGCACAAAAAGTAACTTTAAAATAAGGTTCATTTTAATGAGGACTTTGTTTAAATTGAGTCAAGGTAATCAACATTATGATATTGAAAGAAAACTTCCCAGTATTAGATAAAAGAATTAAAAGGAAATCAGAATATAAAATTTCATCTCTGTATATATTCAGTTAAGAAGAATATTACTGACCGCTGCACTGGGCATTTATTAACTGAAAAACACCAGCATGGAAGGGAGAAATCACACAGCGACATCTGTTGCAGAATTGAAAATTTGCTGCTTTTAGTTGGGAGCTAATTAGTTCCGTAAAAGCTTCTAATGGTACGTGTCAGAAGCATATATATTGTATGTATACACATAGACAGATGTACACGGTCATTTCTTTGTAAATAAAACCCTTCAGGAATAAGGAGGTCTTTTTAAATTTCACCTTTGAGGAACCTGTGATCTTTATAGACTTACAGAAATTTAATGATCATAAAGATCATTTATTTCCATCTTCTTACTTGATAATCAGCGAAGAAACTTTGACTCAGAGGTTGTGACTTAAGTACACAACGTATTAGTGGCAACTAGGACTAGAGTCCAAGGCACCTGCCTCCTATCTAGTCAAGGATTTTTCTCATTAACTTCTCCTCCATAGAACAGAGATGCCCAGCCACAGCATCGTTCAAGGTGTATCGCGTTTAAGAACATTTTAAGAATTTGGAGGCTTCAGGAATAATTATCTCCAGAAACCTTTGGAATGATGAGAATCTACCTGCTGGAAAAAGGACTTGGCTTTATTAGAGTTTTATTTGGCGTTAACAAGTGACCCTAAAACCTTTGGATTTAATTGGCCGTATACTAGAGTTGAATAGCATAGTAAAAGCTGTCTAAGAAATCCTTTGTAGGAGGTGTTGGCAATTGTATCCGTGGTCTCGGTGTTATGTTCGGGAAGAAATAGATTTATTTTAGCTAGATCCATATTTGTCCATTCTCTTCAGCATAAACACATAATACTCCTTCTACAAAAGATAAGAAGCTGGCATCGGAATTAGGACATTCTCTTGTTGGGATCAAAAGCAGTTCTGGGTTTTCCCCAAACAATTTGATCTTTGGGGGGAAGTATGGATGATAAGAATAGTTATTATTAGTGTCATTAATAATAATTTTGATATTAGTATCTCTAACACTGTTAGCATTGCTAATTACTAGCATGAATATTGTTAATAGTAATGTTATTAATATCCCTAATAATAATTCCCATGTACACACATACACATATATTACATTATATATATATGCACACATGCATACATATAACACTTTAAAGTTTTACAAAGTGCTTTATAGATATTATTTCTTTGACCACATTCAGTGGCAAATCCAATGCTGAGCTTATTTGTTGTAGACAGAAGAGAGGAAAGTGAGAGAGGGATTGTAAAAGAATGAAGTCATTGGGTAGTAAATTGGTTGGTAGAAAAACTAATCGAGCCCAGTGGATCAGATTGCTACCTGGATAGGTGTTGGTTTTAGTAAATATTGTTTCGTGTGCGATGATACTTCATTGTTATGCTTAAGCCTGGTTTTATCAGAATGAGGAAATGGAAGTTCCAGGAAGGATAGAGCATCTACAGCTGGAAGTGATGGAGAGATCTTACAGGCCATGTAATTCAATTCCCAGATTTCATAGAAGACCAACACAAGCCTTAGGGGATATCCAGTCACTTACCTGAGGTCACATGGGGAGGAAATGTCCAAAGCAGAATTTTAATCCAGTTCCAGTACCTCAAAAGTCAGAGTTCTTTTCAATGCTGTCTTCCCTCTCTTCAGTTTTAAGTTGCTTTGTTTTTCCTTGATCTATTTGGCCATTTCCATTTATATGAACAAGTTCCCTTATCTGGAAAAATAATATTAAAGGAAGAAAAGTTTAATAATGATGATGATGATGATGATGATGATGGAGTGCTTTATTGTTTAGAGAATATTTTCCACAGTCTCATTTATTCCAGCCTTGTGAAATATATATATCATTGCCAATGTCATTATTCTTATTTTACAGATGTGTAAATAGAGGCTCAGAGAAGTTAAGTGACTAATTGCAGGTCAATCAGCTGGCAAGGAGCAGAAGTTTCAGAAGAATGGTTCTAATGACCAGGCCTTTCTGACTCTTTTAAGTCCAGAGATCTTTTTGTAAGCTGTTCTTGGCATGGTTTATCTTAGTTTAGTGGTTTTGCGAGACATTTTAATGGTATGTTAGATATTTTAAAATTTTAGTGGCGTATACTTGTCTTTATGCTCGTGGATGTTAGAAACAGTGAAGACAAAAGAAAAATATGTTTATTCCCCGTTTGATATTTTGAACTGGCCATTTTAAGTGTTTATATTTCATATTTTATAACCAATATAATTAAAAAATACTTGGTACTTGAGTCCCATATGAAAAATGGATGTATTTTGTAGTTATTTTATTTTTGAGGGCAGAAGAAGAGAAAAGAAAAATGACTTAACTACATTTAACAGTACATTTCTGCATTTATTTTAAAAAAGCATAACTTTTAAATTTAGTCCAAAGTGTTGGAATGCTTTAGCTGTAATCCTCTGAGCTTTTTTTTTTTTTTTTGCCCTCCTATTAAAAGCTGTTGGCTCCATTTTCAGAGAGGTTCATGGGATGTGAGTTTTTAGAAAAACAAGCTTTTTCTTGAGCATTGTATTTAATGTGGACCATAAATCTGAAGCATTTGATTTTCTGGTTTTCAGCCAAACAAATAATTACACATATGATGGTTTTAGTGGGGTACGGATTGAGCTGGCCAGGTAAAAGCCTCCTGCATCTTGTCTTTCCTGGGGAACTGGACCCGGTACAAGAAAGCACAAAGGAATACCTACATTGAGTGTTTGGGGAGTGCCACCAAAATCAAATAAAAAGCTTTTGTTTGGAAACCATCAATGAAGGAAGGAACCCACTGGAATGTTTGTAATTACAAGTGGTACCTCCTTGTTTAAATTTCAAAAGCCACAGTTTCTTTTTTCAGAGATTTAAATTGCATGCTCCAGCCAGCAGCTGCTGTTGTGGTTAATGGGCAGTTTCTCTTTGAAGATCTTCCAGTACTGGCTCTCAAAAGCTTTGGTACAGTTGACTCCCAACTAGGGTTAGAAGAGGTGTGGATATTTATGTTTATATATGGCCAAGTGATGTGGGGCCGTGCTGTCCAAAAAAAAGAAAAACTTTGGGTAAGACAGAGAGGAATCAGGTAACTGAAAAAACAAACAAACAAAAAACTCATAACCAAAGAGTGCTTGGAGTATAGGCATGTGATGATCCACTCCCACTGGCATAAACCAAGTCCTTGCAATTGAGCAAATTATTGTTAATTTTTTTGGCATCTCTTTTGTTGGAATATAATTAATTGACCTCAAACTTTGATTTCGTTATTTCAGAAACATTAAGAAGGCTTAAAATGAAATGATCTGAGAGAGAAACTGCTTGGTACACAAATAACAATGGCAACAATGATAATAAAATTGACATTTACAAAGAATTTAAGGTTTAAAAAATCCTTGATATACAATAAGTCATTTCAGCCTCCCAATAAACATTGTGAAGAGTTACTACAGATAATATCCCCATTTTATAGATGAAGGAACTGAGGCTCAGAGAGATTACATGACTTGTTTATGGCTTTACAGTATTAGTGTCAGACATGGGATTTGAACCGAACTCCAGGATAAGGTACTATGCCAGGTTGGCTAACTGTTGAAAGGCTAGGACAAGCAGCATTTTTCTAAAGCTAAGTAGGCCACAGTCCATGGGAAGCTTAGAGTGCTCCATTCTATTTTTAGCAATGCAGCATCACTGCATAGAGCTGTGGTAAAGTCCATGAAGTTCTGCGAGTTGTCTGCCGGTCATAAAGTTGTAGAATCTTAAGAGTTTAAAAATGACTTTAGAGGTTACCTAATCCAACTTCTTTAAGAACAATAGCTTCCCTTTATATTATCCTGACTAGTAGTCATCCAAACCTATGCTTGAACATTTCCAGTGATTAAAAAAAAAATTACTATTTTTTAAGGCAGTCCCATTTCATGTTAGTGTAGTTTTCCTAACTATATATTATTTATATACACAGATGTATATATATGTGTATATATATGCATGTATATACATATACTATTTCTATATTATATAATAAAATACCTATTCATATACATTGAGCCAAAATTTATCTTTCTGAGAATTAGAACAGTTATTCTTAGGTCTACCCTCTGTAGCCAAGCAAGAATAAGTCTAATCTTTCTTCTATTTGACCCACCGGATACTTGACTTCAGTTTGTCTTGTTCTGAGTTTTCTATCTTCCCAGTTCCTTCAGCTTTTTATGTATGCCCTGGCTTACCTTTCCTTCTGACCCTAGTCAGCCTCCCTAAGGGCTAGGCTCAGAAGTTTACATCATATCCATTCCCCAATTGTACACAAACAGAATACTTACTGACACATGACACTAGTTAGTGGTAACTTGGAGGCTGTTTTGTGCAATACATCCTCCTAATTAAGATTCCTTGGGAGGTGGCAAATGTTTATTTTATGAGGAAAATTGAGTGGTGGGAATTATGAATTTTGTTTGTAATTTAAGTTTGAGGTGATTCATAAAATTTATGTTTAAAGCTTTTCATCTACAGTTGAGGAAACTGAGACCCAATGAAAACCAAAGCTTTCACTCCATATTACCTATGGTTTGTAATTTTGTCCATTTAGTTAGAAACAAAATTTAACATGTCAAAAATCCAGCCCATCATTTCCCACAAGTTGCTGCTAACTACTCCTAGTTTCTCTGTTACTTTGAGTGACATTATCTTTTTCAAAATCCAGGGTCCTGGGTTTGGAAACCTTGTAAACTACTGCCTGCTTATTAATGACTTCCTGTTTGTAATCTAAGAGCAAATTGGACTGATCATTTCCTAATCATACCCCTTTCTTTCTTCTTCATTTTTGTGGCCCCTGTCCAAAATCTTGATTGTTTCACCATACATAATATTGTGGTATTTTACCATCCAGCCTCCCTCCTGTCAATCTCTGCTTTTTGAACACTCAACCATACACATATTGGCAATAATCATCTTAAATGTTTTGACCATGTCACTCTACAGCTTAGAAATGTATGCTGGTCCATAATTGTGGCTTATATCAATTTTAGATGCCTCAGAATTTGCTTCAAGGTTCTTCTCTTCCAATTGCTCTATCATGTCTTAAACACTTATCCCAATCTTTCCTTCCATTTTCAGCCCTATCGAGCCCTGATCCTGACTCAGACCCTACTGTGATTGGAAGTAATTACTTTTAAGTGATGCCAGTGAAACTGAGGAAGAAAGAGCAACCTCTTGCTGTTTTCCATTGGGCAAAGTAGTCTATCTGGTCTTCCCTTTGTGATCTCTCCTGCTTTACAGATGGAGAATAACTGGGGACTCTCCTTGCCTACTTTGAGGAGTAACACCTGAACTGAAACCTATCATTAAAATAGATTTCATCTTCATGAACATACATTAAAAAACGTAACATACATCATCTATAATCGACCTTGATACTAGCGTTTCTCATTCTGGTTTGTAGATTTATAAATAGTTTTTTTTTAATGCTAGGCATTTCTTTGCCATGTCTTGATATTTCAATTATATTTTTAATGAAGATTTTAAACTTTAGAATGTTGAGAATTTATTGTGCATGTGCAGTAGACAGTATTTGAACATTGAACTTTACTGCCACATTAAAACAGTGTAATTGGCTTAAAAATTAAAAGTTGAAAAAGCAAAACTTGCAGAGAAAACCATTAAAGTCACTGGAACTAGGGAGGCTAGTAAAAGTAAAAAATCTCAGGTACTTTGTTGGGAGCTACTGTGCTGGACACAAATTGTGAAGAGGAAGGGGCAGAATCCAAGGGAGACTAGCACCAGATTGAGTGTTAACTTTTCTCATATATCTTGCCTTAAATGACTAAGAAACACATGTTTGGGGAACTTTGCCTTAAGGGAAGGACAAGACTCTAAAGTACTGGAAACAGTATTTGTCACCATTCCTTCCCCATTTTTTTTTAAGCTCAATAGTTATTTGTTGTTTATTTGTTTCAGTCATGTCCAGCTCTGATGCCATTTGGGGTTTTACTGATAAAGATACTAGAGTGATTGATTTGCCATTTCTTTCTCCAGCTCATTTTATTGAGAAACTGAGGCAAACAGGGTTAAGTGACTTGTCCAGGCTCACACAGCTAATAAGTGTCTGAGGCTGGATTTGAACTTGGCATTTTTTGATGTCACATCTGGTATTCTATAAATCATGCCATCTAGTTGCCCTAATACTTAAATGCAAAGTACATTAAAGGAGTTTTCATTTCATCTATGTATTTCTTCTATGCCTTAATAAATGGTTTCATGAGTTACTGTTTTTTAGGTGGTCAGCCATCTTCAGGCTCCTTTTTCTTGTGATTGGGTTGTTCTTCAGCTTGTCCATTGACAGAAAATTATGGCCTAATAATTTTAAAAAAATGTGGACTTATGGTAGAATCATAGAGCATGTATAGAGAGTTAGGAAATGTTTATGTTGGTGAATCTCAGAATGGGATTTAGGTAACTAGTAGAATAGTGTTTGTCTCTCAGCTACATCTGGCTGTGAACACTAAGCCAGGGATATTTACAGATCATCAACCTGCGTATCAAAATGCGCACCCTTCTGAAGAGAAAAAAACATTGCTTTATTTTTCTTGAAGAAACACTTACCTAAACACTAGGAATTTTTGAAACAGAAACTCCCCCAATTAATTGTTTGCCTCAGTGATTTTATCTTTTGAAAGGTTCAAGTAGAGATTAAATTAAATGACCTTGAACTATACCTTTCTCTGCCTGTTTTGTTCAAGTGCTGTGATTGCAAAGTGATCTCTTTTTAAAAAATCATTTTTGTGGATAATCAGATTGATGTTGGCTAATCCATTTTTTTTTCCTAACGCAAAATAATCACTGAACCAGACTAGGGAGAAAGAAGATCCAGTTTGGTTTATTGAACAGTTAAAACTAAAAAAGTTATTTAGAAGTTCTATTGGACCTGGAGTCAGGTGAAATCCTAATTCACATATTTTTTTTAAGCTTCGTCCTGGGTAAGTCATTTAATCTCAGTTTGCCTCAGTTTCCTCATCTATAAAATGAGAATAATAATAGCATTCACCTCCCAGGGTTGTTGTATGGATGAAATAAGATAATGTTTGTTAAGCTCTTTGGAAACCTTAAAGCAATACATGATATTACCACCACTACCATCACCACTATTTGAGGTAGTGTGAGATCTGATGCATATTTTAAAAGATTTTGGTTTTGGTTGTATGAAATTTATTTTTATTAGAGCACAGTCTTAATAAAGTATGTTACCAGTTAGGAAGCTGCTATGAATGCTTAACATCACACATCTGCAATTAGTAGCAGTTACCATTCATATAATAAAATATACCTGGAAACTAGAAATATCTGGGTTGGAAAGGTTCATGAAGGATGTACTTATCAGAGATATAACATTGGAAAGAAAAACAGCAGTCAGACCACTGAGTAAAGTCATACCTTTGGATAAATTTTCTTTGGGAATAAGTGTAATCGCCTTGGTGAAGCTGATAGTGATGATTAGATGCTGTCCTGCTAGGTACATAAATGACAGATGATTTTGGGGAGGGATCATTTATTGAAATTATGTGTTTTACCTGACTTTTAAATCTCTTGATGCAAAAACTTGCCTTTAAATATATTTATCAGTAGGAATTGAGTGGAAGTACTTAGGTCTATTCTATTGATGGAAATTAGATGGGGTTCACTATCTAGTTGGCAGCAAGGTGATGAATTTTTTGCCCCAAGTAGCATTCACTAAACCATAGAGGGATAATGATATGTTTGTTCAAGGAGTTCCAACATTGCAAAAAATCATGGATACCTGAAGTATGTAATAAATGAAATATATTGATATTGGTACTGCTTGTTCTTTTCCATTATTTGTCAGGCATGTTGAGTTTTTAGTTGGGTTCTATCATTTAACTGTGCCTGTATACAGTGTTTTTATCTGGTTTTATTTTAGATGCCTTTCTCTTTCATATTCGAATCATCCTCCAACTTAGATGATAATTCCAAACTGCTATCATTCACCAGACTTGGTAAGGAAATTTATATATGCTAGGTTGACTAAGGAAATCCAAAAAAATCCTTTAGATAAGATTTGGGTCTTTCTTTTCATATAGACTGTTATTATGATTATGGATTAGCTTCATGAATATTGATTTTGAGATCCACTACCTTACTTCTGACCAATAATAACTTTTCCAATTAGAGGTAGTTTTCATAAGAGCCAAAAGTTGTTTTTTGCCTAAATTACAGTTGATATCCTCACCAATCCTATTACAGTGGAAGAGTTAACACACTCTGAACTGGTAAGCTTTTAGACTTATCAGCCACCTTGTTCCTAACATACAGAGCTTTATAGCAGTTAATGCAATTGACCTACTTTCATTTGGTGCTGACAGAAAGTGTTAGGGCATGTAGCTTTTACTTGGGTTTGGAGAATGTGGGCTTAGCCATTGTCTTGTTCAACGTTTATAGAAATGAAGATCCTTGGCTTATAACTGTGTTTCTTGCTTATATCATGCTGTGTTACTAAGCTTGGACCTTTTGGAGGGTTGGGTATGTTGAGTTACATTTAATTATTGTGGAACTGTTAGAGGTAAAAGGTTAAGTCCATCTTTCATTAAAGGGCACATGTCTAATAGGCTATGGATAAGAGGGAAACACTTTCTATCCCTGAACACGATAGGGATTGAAGACATTGTGGAAGTGGTATCAGCATGTTAGCAGTGAGCTAACAAACTGAGAAACTTATCGACTCTACCATCAGCCTCTCTCTACCTTAGCTTACACCAGAGGCTTGTCTCAAAACTGATATATATTCTCAGAAGAGACATGGTGAAAATAGGGAAATTTAAACCCCAGGGTAACAGTTTTTCCTGCGCCGTAATAAAGATATATGTCGAGTCTGTGGCTACAGGATCAAAAAATAGATCATAGTAATCGGATCAAGTGTGAGAAACTGCTTGTTCCAGTCTCTGTTTTTTAAATGAGATGGTTAGCCAGCCTGTTTTGTGGAGATGCTTAACAGTATAGTGGTAATGTCTGGTGTTTCTGTCAGATAATATGTTGTTAAAATTAAGCTAAGCGAGCAAAATGATCAGATTTTTAATTGAAAAAAGATTTGGTTTTTTGGTTTTTTTTTGTCTTTGGGTGTATGGGGTGTGTGTGTGTGTGTGTTTTTGTGTCTATGTGTTCACTAGAAAGATGAGAAAAGATAAGAGAGTGTATGCTTTCCAGAATTTATTTTTAATTTAGGAGAAGTTTGGAGTTTGTTCTTTCCTGTGAAAATAGAGGTGGAACCTTTTCTAACTGGAGTTTATTGCTGTAATATTTTTTAAAATGCATTTGTGACATTGATATATTTGTGACCTTGAAGAGACATTTTTTAAAAGCTATTTTTCTCACTACCACATGTGATAACTTTGGGGAAGCCGTCAATTTTGATCCCTAATCAGTAATTCCAACTCCCTGACAGTGTTGGACAGGGGAGGAGGACCTATCATAACTTGTTTTTTATGGCTTATTCCTAAAGAGCTCTCTTCAGCGCACATCCATCTATTTAACCTTCTGTTTTCCCTGCCTAAGGCATGTAGGCGACTTGGTTCATGCCTTGATTCTTTAAACGCTTTGAGTTATGGAGAATTAGAGTACTTTATCGATGTTTTCCTTGCAGCTATATAGCTATATATTGTCTTAGGTTATACAGTTGTTTTGCTTAGGCATTTTGTGTGGATTAGCTCAATTAGTTTAGGTTTTGAGAATAATGATAAATCTTCCATGCTTACCAAAATATGTCATATTCTGTTTCTTGGTGGACATTTTTCTAGGGATTACCTCCTTAGAGAAATGTGAAAAACACATAACCAAACCTCTTTCACCGTCATTACATCCAGTAAATATATCAGTTGCAGTGTGAGCCAACTGACAAGCAAATAGATTTGATGCTTATATGCTAGAAAAATTATATATCTGAAATAAAATTTTTGTCAGCATGTTAGTGTGTAGTATGTGATTCTGTATTGTCCAAGGAGAGGAAAAGATTAGTCCATCAATTCCATCTACTGTAGAATTAGATGGCAAAAGCTTGAAACACCCTGCTGCAAAATAGTTGTATCTAGGCCTGTTCTCTGGCTTATTTGTTTCCTTCTTAATGTTTGCATGAAAAAAAAAAGATACTCAAATAACCGCCTCTTCTGCAATGCTTTTACTCCTGAAATGTCCTCATACTTTATAATAGGTTTCTGTTGAAGGAGTATAAATCAGGTCATCGTAAGGACTATGACTTCAGGCAAAGAATGTTCACCTTCTCTAACCAAGAATGATCTCTATTTCCACATTAATATCCCAGTGATTATATCTCTTTATCCTTATTTCATAAGGTGAGTAGACAGAGAGTTGGGTTTTAATAGAATATATTTCAAGGTTGTAGGGGTTTTTTTTTAAAATGATGTCAGGATCTTTTAAGATGTTAACCTGTCCTTTTCCTCTGTATTTGAAGTGGGGGGGGAGGAGAGACAGATATTAAAAATGAATTTATAATCCAGTTATAAAGGAAAAGCTGATCAGGGTTATTCATTAAGTATTTATAGAGTTACTTCTGTGTGTATGTATATACATATGTATACATATATGCATATGCATATATATATATATATACATGTACATATGTGTACATGTACACACATATAGCATTCAGTTAGATTATGGTGGAGGATATAAATAATGTAGAAACAAGTGTACTCACATTTTAGAAAATACCAGTTTGATAAGTTAGAGTGCATCCAAAGATTGGTAACTAGAATTGTGTAAGAGAATTCAAGATCATGCCGTTTGAGGATCAGTTGAAGGGGTGGGAGGGAGATAAAAGAAATTCTTGTTAATTGAAAAAATTAATTAAAAAAAGACTACTTACTTATTAAGGGATTCCTATCTAGGTACTGGTTAGACTAGTATCCTCTAGGGTCTCTTTCAACTTAGATTGTATTATGCTAGGAGCTTTTAGCTTGAGGAGATGAGAAAACAGTAAAAATGGTAAACAACAACAGTGCATGATGATATAACTACTGAGAAAATGTAATGGGAGAGGATGGTTAGGGTGGATTGTGTTTAGTAGAGAAGACTTCTTTTATAGAAAGTGAGTCATGATGGAAGGGTAATAAATAACGTGTTAGGACGAGCAGGAAGTCAGAGATCACCTCATTTTACAGATGAGAAAGTTGAGTTACCTGAAAAAGTTATGTTCTCAAGGTCACAGAAGTATTTCCTGGCAGGCCAGACTGTACCACTTCTTATCCCAGTATGGCTATCTGTCTCCTACAGTAAACAACATCTTCCTCTTGAAGTTGATGGATGGTGTGTGTGTGTGTGTGTGTGTGTGTGTGTGTGTGCGCGCGCGCGTGCACGCGCACACACACATGCACACACATATCCCCACATACATGTCTTTTGAGAAGTTAGTTGGACATATCAGACACAGGAGCAACAATACCAACAGATTCATAAGAATGAGCATGGTATATATGAAGGTAAGAATATGCTACCTACCTCATGCCAATTCACTATCTGTCTAGCTATATATTGGGGCGGAATGCTATAAATGAGTGAAATGTGAAAGAAACATTTCATTTTAATTGATTTTGACTTCTTGGTTAATACAAACAGGGGACTTAAACTGGGGAATGAAGTTTGGATACATAAATGGGAGAGTAAATGATTGAGAGCCTCCAGTGGTAGGGTCAGGAGTTTAGATGTGATGTGAAATCACTTTTAGCCAATTCATTGTGTCTGAAATGATTCTTGAGCTTGTGATATTGAATCCAAAGAAATAATCAAGTGAACTTCATAGTTATCCATGTGTTTAAACTAATGAAGGAAAAATAAAAGAAAAACAGTTGTTTGCCTTAAACTTGAAGATGGATTTGAGTTATTTGGAGAAAAGTATACTGCTTTTAAAAAACAAATCCCAGTACAAGTATAGGGAACAGTCATGATGGCAGGAAGAATCTAGGTCAGCTTCACGGCAACTCCCATTCTTTTGGTAGATTAATTTTTGCCACCCTGGTTTTCAGCGTGCTGTGCAAAGTCCGGAAAAACTGTGCATGATTCCTTAGTGAATATTAGTCAGCAGGGGGTAGGGAATTAAATTGATGTGTGGGAGCATTTTGATTTACAGTTGAGTAGTGAGAGTGTAACTCAGTCCTAATATGGCAACATGCTGTGTTCTAGTCTGCATTTCCTTAACTCTTCAGTATAAAAGCCACAAATCTATATGAAATTATGCATATTAGTTGTGGTTTATGACTGGTCTTTTCTTATAGATAAGATCATTGGCTCATAGGATTTAGACCTTTGATGAAGAAACTGTTGATCTTAGCAGTGATGGCCCATTGGATGAACTTCACTTCCTGAGATACCTTGACTAAGGAAAAATTAAGAGGAACTTGTGAGAGTGGCTATTGGTCAAGCATATTGCTATTCACTTTTGTTAAATAGGGTTTATATGGGGATCAAATGAGATATTTAATATAGAAAGTGCTATATGAATTTTAGCTATTATTTTTATCTGGTAGATTTTTGTTACTGTTAAGATTGATTGAACTATT
>JAJPUD010024747.1:7914-18368 GCA_023553655.1 Myrmecobius fasciatus
CTTGCTGTACCAGATCTAAAACTATATTATAAAGCAGCGGTCATCAAAACCGTTTGGTACTGGCTAAGAAATAGAGCAGTCGATCAGTGGCACAGGATAGGACATCAGGACAATCTAGGCAATAACCTTAACAATCTAGTATTCGATAAACCCAAAGACCCCAGCTTTTGGGATAAATACTCACTATTTGGCAAAAACTTCTGGGAAAATTGGAAACTAGTGTGGAAGAAATTAGGGCTTGACCCATACCTAACACCACATACCAAGATAAGATCTAAATGGGTTCATGATCTAGATATAAAGAGGGACTTTGTAAGCAAGTTAGAGGAACGTAATATAATTTATCTCTCAGACCTGTGAAGATGGAATAAATTTATGTCCAAAGAAGACCTGGAACTCCTAATTGAACACCAGATGGATAATTTTGATTATTTTAAGTTAAAAAGTTTCTGTACAAACAAAACAAATGCAGACAAGATTAGGAGGGAAGCATCAAATTGGGAAATCATCTTTACATTTAATGGTTCTGATAAAGGCCTCATTTCTAAAATTTATAGAGAATTGTCTCAGATATATAAGAATTCAAGCCACTCTTCAATAGATAAGTGGTCAAGGGATATGAACAGACAATTTTCAGATGATGAAATTAAAACCATCTCTAGTCATATGAAAAGTTGCTCCAAATCACTATTGATCAGAGAAATGCAAATTAAGACAACTCTGAGATACCACTACACACCTGTCAGATTGGCTAAAATGACAGGAAAGGATAATGATAACTGTTGGAGGGGATGTGGGAAAACTGGGACACTGATACATTGTTGGTGGAACTGTGAACGGATCCAACCATTCTGGAGAGCAACTTGGAACTATGCCCAAAAAGTTGTCAAACTGTGCATACCCTTTGACCCAGCAGTGTTTCTACTGGGCCTATATCCCAAAGAGATCTTAGAAGAGGGAAAGGGCCACACATGTGCAAGAATGTTTGTGGCAGCCCTTTTTGTGGTGGCTAGAAACTGGAAATTGAAGGGATGCCCATCAATTGGAGAGTGACTGAATAAATTATGGTATATGAATGTTATGGAATACTATTGCTCTGTAAGAAACGACCAGCAGGACGATTTCAGAGAGGCCTGGAGAGACTTGCATGAACTGATGCTGAGTGAAACGAGCAGAACCAGGAGATCATCATACACAGCAACAACAGTATTACATGATGATCAATTCTGATGGACATAGCTCTCTGCAACAAAGAATTGTCTCAAACCAGTTCCAATTGTTCACTGAAGAAAACCATATACATCCAGAGAGAGGGAAATGAAATATGGACCACAACGTAACATTTTCATGATCTCTACTGACATTTGTTTGCATTGTGTTGCCTTTCTCTAATTCTTTTTTTTTCTTGTAGATAGGATTTTTCTTGCATAACTTCTCAAGCATTTCAACATTATTAGCATGTAGTGGACTTCCTGCCATCTAGGGGAGGGGAGGGAACTGGGGGTAAAATTTGTAATGGAAAGCTTTGTAAAGATCAATGTTGGGGAACTACCCATACATATGTTATACAAATAAAAAGCTTCAATAAAAAAAATAAAAAATAAAAAAAAAATAAAATGATCTCGAAAAGGAAATGGCAAACTACTCCAGTATTTTTGCTAAGAAAACTCCAAACAGGGTCACAAAGAATCAACATGACTAAAATGACTGATGAATAATAGCTATAAATCTTTAAGTCAGGATGGAGAATGAAAAGTTACAGCTGGGCTTAGTTCCCTAAGAACCTCCCCAGCAAATGTTTAAAAGCTAGATGAAGCAAAATCCAAGAAATGAAACCAAAGTAAACCCTACCATCTAGTCCATGACTATACAAGGAAACTGTCTGAAACTGGCAGAAATTCTGTGAGGGGAACCAAAAAAAATTTCAAGCCACCATGATTTCTGGGTTAAAAAAAAAAGACCTGAATGTAGGAAGATTCCAGCCCTGGAATGTCAGAGAAATAGCAGAGAACTAGGCCAACTGATGGTAAGTCCTTGCATAAGAAGATTGAAATTGGCAGAGACAACTGAAAAGTACATATGTTTTGGGGTATCCCAGGAGCCTTCAAACTAACTGTGATTCTGATATCCTTCCCAGACAAAGCAGAGGGCAAGAGGCAATTCCTGATGGGTGACTACCCAAGGATACTGGGATGAGAGGTGTCTCGGTTTCCAGTATCATAGATCCCACTAGAATTCAGATTAATGATGCTAGGTACCACACCAGGAAATCTAAGAGATAATAATTAAATACAGGTACTCAAGGACTCTCTAAAAGGGTTCAAACAAGGTGACTTCTAATATCTCATCAAGGTCTCTAGCACCAATGCAGAGTAAAAGCTAACTCACAAAAGGTAATTGAAAGACAGACAAGACAGAGATGGACTCTGCTTAAGTAACCAGAGGAAATGGAACTAGAAACTAGGTGATCTATCCAAAATTGAGGCAAGTCACTGGCAGTGAAATCCAGAATACAGTATCTCAACCAATCCACCTCATCTTAAAAAGCAAAAAGTGGCAGAAGTGATTCCTGGCATAAAGTCCCAATTTAGGAATTGTTTACAGGCAAGAGGAAACAAGTAAAAAAAATTCTAACACAATAAATACTCTTAGGTAAGAAAAACCCAACTGATGCCGAGTGAAACAAGCAGAACCAATAATGCATTGTACACAGTAACAGCAAGATTAGGTGATGATTAACTATGAAAGACTTGTTTCTTCTCAGTGGTTCCGTGAACCAAGGCAATCCCAATAAACCTTGAAGAGAAAATGCCATCTGCATCCAGGAAAAGAACCATGGAGATTGAATATAAATCAACACATGCTATATTCACTTCTTTTTTTTCTCTCCCATGTTTTTTTCCTCTTTTGTTCTGATTTTTCTTTCCCAACATGATTCACAAAGAAATGTGCATTAAAAAGTTAATATATGTATATAAGCAGAAAAAATAGAACAATGAATAAACAACAACAAACAAAAAGAAAAACCCAAGGTATAAACCCAGAACACTGAAGCAACTCCCCAAGAAGAAGAGAGAGTTAGAAAAAAAGAATGTTTTGGTTGCAAGTAGTCCAAGAATAACGGAAGACAAGAGATAAAAACTAAATTTGAATCTCCTAAGGAACACATTGGAAAAAGAAAAATGAGTTTATAAGAGAAAACAAAAAATATAACACATGTAGTAGACTCTCTGAGAGAAAAGAATTGAACAATATGCAAATTTGCTACTCTGTAGACCTATTAGAAGGGCAGATATTGGATACCACAAACAGCATAAAGTGGTTGTTATGTGACATGGAGAAACATAGGGTAAAAGCAGCTAGACAGTAGCTAAGTAGATAAGAATTGGCCCTAGAGTGGGGAAGACCAGAGGTCAAATGTGACCTTAGACACTCACTAGCTTTGACGCTTAGCAAGTACGCCTCTTAACATCTGTCTGCCTGAATTTCCTCATCTATAAAATGAGAATAATAATAATAACACCTACTTTCCAGGGATGTGAGGATAAAATTTAATAATGTTTCTAAAGTGCCTTGCAAACTTTAATAATCATATAAATTCTAATTATTATTATTGTTGTTGTTCTAAGTATTAAGATGAGGTCATTATTATTTTGTCAATATTTTTAAACAATAGGCAATGGTACAAATACTGAGGGACAAACCCAAAGACACTAGACACTGGAGAATGGTTAATAAGAAGTAGATTCCAATGGCTCTTTATAAAAGTAAAAGACCCCAAGGAGCAAAGTACTGGAGAAAGAATACTGAAGGTAATAGTCAATAAGAAGACTAATCACTGGGATTGGCCATTGGAGAGGGGAAGATAGATATTGGGAATAGTTGAGTATGAGAAATGGAGAATACAAACAGAGGCAAAAATGAATAGGATACTGGGGGGTTATGGAATTATTACATAGAAGAAAATGTCAAGTGGAATAGCAATGGGATATTGACTGGAAGTCTGTTCTGGGGCCATATTTTTCCCCCAAATTTTATTATTTTAGGTTTCCTTAAGATTTGTCATGGGGCACTGTTGGACAAGTGTTCTTCAGTGACTAGTACATCAACAAAAATCAGGGACAGAGTGACTCAAAGACCAGGCTCAGACTGACTAGAAAATATACAAGGTCACTAAGACCAAATAGATGATGCCCATCCTGGAGTTTCACAGGAGCTAGAACCAGTGTCAAAGGATCATAGATAACAGGCTTACCCTGGGTGTAAAGAGAGTCAGGCAGGCTCATTTTTGGTTAGAAATGCTGTTTATTGAATGTCTACATGGCAGCAGCTACAACTGTGTGCACCCAGGAGGCTCTTGATTCCAAGAGGACCTCACAAAAAATATGAGGAGGGAACAAGAGGGAGAAGGCAGCTCAGTATTTGGGATCCAGACCTGCTGGTCTGAAGTGATTGGGATCTTTGCCACTTCGGCCCCATCTGTTGGCTTCCTGGTCTTTCATGGAATCTTCCACATTTCGGCCAAAGCTGCCTCCCTGTAAGAACTCTCGGCCATCACTGAAAGATAAGGAGTTTAAAGAAATCAGTGGTTTGCCTTTGCATCGATCCATCTGGTCTCCATCACCCTTACCTCTGATGAGAAAAAGGGCAAGACAATAAGAGAAAATAGAAACCTGGGTGGTGGGACTGCTGCTCAATCATGCACCCAGATCCCAAAACTGGGGCTGAGGGATTAACTCTGTACTGTACACAACTCAGCTCCTGCCAGGCAGCCTCTTCCAGAATCAGCCTAATGGGAATAAGTGGCTTAGAAATCCTCATCACATGGCTAAGGAGGGAATTGGTTTTGCTTGCTTATACAAATTTGGGTTTTATTTTTCTTGCTTTCTGAGGGGGTGGAGGAAGACAAGGTGAGTGGGAAAGAATTCAAAAATGAAAGTAAAATTAAATTGCTTTTTGAAAGAAAGAAATAATTTTCAGTTAGTTTGTACTAATAGGATGATAATGCTATCTAAGTGAACTGATTTACTCAGTACCATACTGAACTACAAAAAAGGGTTACTTAACAGAATTAGAAAAAATAATAACAGAACTCATTTGGAGGAATTGATGATGAAGAATCTCAAGGGAAGTAATGAAAAAGAGTGGGAAAGATGGAGGCCTGTAAATACTAGCTCTGAATCCATGGTACGAAAGAATAATCATCATAACTCTTTTATACTGTTTGTTTCTTTTTTAAAAGAAAAGTAGATCAGCAAAACAGATTAAGGACACAAAATATAAATAAGTATAGCAGCTTAGTGTTTGGGAAACCCAAAGAACCTGATTAGTAGAGTTGGATTTCACTATTTAACAAAAACTATTGGAAAAACTGGAAAGCAGTTAAGCAGAAATTAGATCTAGATGAACACATACACAATGAGTTCCAAATGGATACAAAACCCAGATATAAAAGTTCAAATTATACACAAATTGAAGGAAGGGGATACCTTTCATAATTATGAAAAGGGAAAGTTCTTATACAAATCAGTAGAGAAAATAATGAAAGGTAAAAATAGGTTATTTCAATTATAGAGAATTGAATAACTTTTGCACAAACAAAAGGGATGAAGTTAAATTAAAAGAAAAACGCTTAACTGGGGTAAAAAGTCTTTGTGATAAAAGTCTGATGTCCAAGGTAACTGCAATACTCATTCAAACATATAAGAACAAGTGACCTTGCTCAATAGATAAATGGTCAAAGACTATAAATGGAAAGTTCTCAAAAGAAAAAAGGTAACAGTAGCCATATAAAAATATTCCCAATCATTAATAGTAAAAGAAATATACATCAAAAACAATTTTAAGACTCCACTTCATCTACATCACATTGGGAAAGATAACCAGAAAGGAAAATGATGATTCCGGGCTGGGCCATAGATGACAGGCAGACTAATTCTCTGTAGATGGTGCTGTGAATTGGTACAGCCATTTTGGAAAACTACTTGGCTCTATACTCAATGAATGAACCAGGAAAATCATTTATTCAATTAATACTACTTTGTAAAGAGAAACAACTTTGAAAACGAGGGCCTCATTTCAACTCAATGAACATAGAAAACTCCAGAAGATCAGTGATAAAATGTGCTTCTCACATGTTCACAGAAAGTTAATGGGAAGAATAAGAAATACATTTTCAACAAATCAAATGTCCGTATTAATTTAGCTTGATGTTATTAATTTGTTATGAAGGAAAGTTTTCATAAAAATATTGTCAGAGAAGAGAGTTTGAAAGAAGACCAGCTGATTTTTTATTGCACGTGAAAATGTGGAAATAGATTTAAAAGGATTTTAGATGTATAGCCTATATCAGATTGCTTACTGTCTCGGGGAAGGGGAAATAAGAAAGGGAGAGAGAAAAATTGGAACACAAATGAGCACTGAAAACTATCTTTACGTGTATTTGGAAAAATAAAATACTATTGAGAAAAAAGAAGGAAGACTAGTAAGAATGAAAAGAGAAAATAGCATCAGTGAAGCATCTGAGAAAGCACAGAGAAGAAAAGGAAGTTTATGGGTAGGCACTGACCAGAAGAACAGTTTTGGGACTAGCCCATTGAATAGATAATATGCTTTTAACATTGGCAATAATAGAGATTCACAGTGACAGATAAAGTCTTCCATTTTGTTATTCTTTATATATGGAAATGTTCCTGTGTGATGGCATCTTCAGAATAACTACAAATAAAAAATGCTTAAAAAGAAAAAAACAAATCCTCTCTCGAACCTGCCTCTCATTTGATGCAAGGTCAACACTGACAGCACATCAGGCCCTGCATTTTTCTCTTTTGGTCAGACAAGACTGGTAGCTATTGCTCAGGACCCTGCTCTGGCCACTGGGAAACAGAGAAGGGGGAGCAGCCTCAAGAAGTTCCTTCATGGATTTTTCTTGGCCTCTGGGAGTCCCCAGACAGGCCAAATCTGCTCCATTTTCAGAACCATTCCAAAATTCATACCTGATCACTTCAGCTATCCAGGCCCCACCAGGTCCTCTCTGAGCAGCATCATAGTTCCCACGAGCATGGAAGTATTTGTCTGAATTCTTATAGTTGGCTTCCCGCATGTCAGTGTAGGCCCTCCACATGTCCCCAGCACCTAGAAAGGGCAGAGCAATGACAGAGGCAGCCTGAATCAGAAGTAGGACTCTGGCAACATGGACCTGGCTCTAGTGGGGAGGGAGACTGCCTTCAGATTCAAGATCTGGTCCCCATCAGTCCCCAATGGAAATGACAAATCAAGATGAATCTTATAGCACTTCACTGTGCTAATAATACCTAAAGTATGAAAGAAAGGATTCTGAAAATTATCTCCTGAAAATAGAATATTTTAACTCCTCTTTTATTATTGCTCCATTTCTTTCAGAGAAGATCCAGAACATTAAAATCCATCCTGAGTTAAGCAAAACATTCTTTCCTGTTTCATAACCATAGGACTCACCAATGGAGCTAAAAATGTTTTCTTTCCATCAGCTGGGGGGTGGGGGCAGGACCATACCTACCAACCCTGCCTTTGCCATTGCTCAGGTACCAGATTCTCTTTCTGGCTGCATTTGCTATCACCTCCCCTTTTTCTTTCCAGACATCATCTTCCTGTGGATAAACCCATCTTCCTTCTCTCATCATTCACTGCTACATGCAAAGCAACTCTATCAAAGGTGACATGCTCTTCAAGAAGCCTTACCTAGGCGAGCCTGATCTAGGAAATCCACAGTCCGTTGAAACCAACTCTGACTGTTGACACACAGGACCAAGGAGAAGAGAAAGAGACTTGTGACAAGCTTCATTGCTCCTGTCAGGCTGGAAGTGGGAAGCAGATGGATGTTCAGGGAGACCTGCTGATGCTCATAAATCCCTTTTATTTTGGTGTTTTCTTTTCATATTTCTTTCTCCACATTTGTGAAGTCCTTCCTTTTTTTGAAGGAAGTATTTAACAACTCCAAAGATATTTGGACTAAGAGCAACCCCTCCATTCTCACCAGGTTCAATCAGCTTTAAGAAAAACCTCAAAGCCATGTGGAGAGGTTATCACTCAGCTTTTGGGGACTTTCCTCCCAATTTTGCCATTCTCCTGCAGAGGTCAGGTAGTCAACAGGTAGTGACTAATTTCTCAGGAGGTGATCTCTTAATTGATTCAATTCAATTAAAAAGTATTTGACAGTGTGCTTGTTAGATGTCAGGTTCATCCCTATTCTGTGGAGATTAAAAATGCACAAAAAGGAAGCAATCCCTGCTCTCAAGGTGATCAATCACAGTCTACAGGTCCATTAACAGGTTTTGTTTGGTCCTAAAGCCACAGAAAAGAAATAAAACACAAAGAACCTGTGCATGAGAACCTAGATGTGAGAAAGGCAGGAGAAAAGAGGGCAGTTAAGCTCACCTGAGGTTCTTTCTCCTTTCTATGGTCAGTGGGGAGAGTTAGCTCTGAGGCCTGCTGGGTTTTGGAGGGAGACTGTTATATAAACCTTTCATCACAGGGAGTGAACTTTGTTGACCAGTTCTGGGCAGGGTAAGTTAGGGAATTCCCCCTTGAAATTTTTTCCTGGCTGATTATAGAAATAAGGACCAAAACCAAAAATCTATCATTTTCCCAGATTGCAAAATATTTAATCTGGGTACCTTAGGTGATTTTCCTGTTTCCACAATTTCTTCCATGTTCAGTGCCATGAAAAGTAAAACACAGCAATTGATCGACATAACACATCAAACAGACACAGAATGCCATGGATGCATTGCAAGCTCTATGACTCATTATATCCAACCTAGAGGATATATATATATATATATATGGGTGTGGGTGTGGGTGTAGGTGTATATATATATGTATATATGCATATTTAGATAGATATAAATATAAATAAATAGCTGTGAATAATTTTGTTTTTTAAACAAATTGCCATTTTTATGGGTTTTTTAAAAAGCACTTATTACAGGTCTTACTTGAGCTTCATAAAAACTTCATGAGGTACATTTTATTTCCATTTTATAAATAAAGAAACTCAGTCATCAAACCCAGAGAAAGTTATAAGATTTAGACAAAGGTTAACTGAATTAAACTTTACTTGTTTTCTAATTTTCATTTATGCCTGAGCCTTGGCTTCTGCTATTCCTTTTGCATGCAAAACTTCGTCCTCTCCACCTGTCCTTCAAGATGCAGCAGATCTGCCACTTCCTCCATGAAGCCTTCTCTAATTATTCCATTCTAGAGGAGCCCTCCCCATTCCTAAATCTTCTTAACTTGTCGTGTGGCAAACATCATGGCTCAGTCTGTGTGTGAGGTGAATATCAAGGTGAATATCCACATGTAGTTGAAGAAAGAAACATATATTTCTGCCTTTTCTGCATTTAAACCACTTCAGTCTTGTTTAACCAATTCTATATGACTGTGTGGGAGGAGAGAAAGAAAGGTCTGCAGGGATCCAAGAAAATCATCTGGGGTCATCTCGACTTGTCCCTCTCATGTTTCTTAGGGGATGTGGGACTCATGTGGTACTTTCCTTTCCTTCCATATCTCTCATGGTTGAGGTTCAGCTCCTGGACTGCAGCAGAGCCAGAACAGAGAGTATGTGTCAGAGATGATCTGTCAGAAAGCATCTCAAGCCCCACTCTGCCACAGAGTGAACCTCCCTTCCATCACCAGGCAAGATAGTCCAGCAGTGAACATTCATGGTAACCATTCATTTATTTTTCTTTATTACAACTTTTTATTTGCAAAACAAATGTATGGGTAATTCTTCAGCACTGACCCTTACAAAGCTTTCTGTTACAAATTTCCCCCCCCCAGTCCCCACCTCTCCCCTAGATGGCAGGAAGTCTACTATATGTTAATTATGTTAAAATACTTGACAAATCAAAGATATATACACATATTTCCACACTTATCATTGTTGTGCAAGAAAAATCGTATCTACAAGAAAGAAAAATCTGAGAAAGGAAATACAATGTAAGCAAACATCAATCGAGAGTATGAAAATGTTATGTTGTGGTCCACATTTCACATCCGTCTCTCTGGGTGTATATGGCTTTCTTCACTGAACAATTGGAACTGGTTTGAAACATTTCATTGTTGAAGAGAGCCATGTCCATCAGAATTGATCGTCATATAGTATTGTTATTGTTGTGTATAATGATCTCCTGGTTCTGCTCATTTCACTCAGCATCAGTTCATGCAAGTCTCTCCAGGCCTCTCTAACATCATCCTGCTGGTTGTTTCTTACAGAACAATAATAGTCCATAACATTCATATACCATAATTTATTCAGCCACTCTCCAATTGATGAGCATCCATTCACTTTCCAGTTTCTAGCCACTACAGAAAAG
The DNA here is from genome assembly GCA_023553655.1 of Myrmecobius fasciatus. Taxonomy (NCBI): domain Eukaryota; kingdom Metazoa; phylum Chordata; class Mammalia; order Dasyuromorphia; family Myrmecobiidae; genus Myrmecobius; species Myrmecobius fasciatus. The sequence continues at coordinate 18,270 of JAJPUD010024747.1, forward strand.
GACTGCCACAAACATTCTTGCACATGTGGGGCCCTTTCCTTTCTTTAAGATCTCTTTGGGATATAGGCCCAATAGAAATGCTGCTGGGTCAAAGGGCAT
>JAJPUD010024748.1:0-18368 GCA_023553655.1 Myrmecobius fasciatus
AGTAGTAGTAGTAGTAGTAGTAGTAGTAGTAGTAGTAGTAGTAGTAGAAGCAGAAGTAATTACTATTTGTTAGTTATAAAAAGTGCTTTACATACCTTATTTCATTTGATGTTCACAATAACCCTTTCAGATAGGGAGAGGAGACAGAGAGACAGAGAGAGAGAGACAGAGAGACAGAGAGAGACAGAGACAGAGAGACAGAGACAGAGACAGAGATAGAGAGAGAGAGAATAGATTGATCCAATATCACAAGTATTGGAGGTTGAATGGAGGCATGGTGGTGAAATACCTGCTGGACCTGATCATAGCTGGATCTCACCTGGAGAATTTTGCTCAGTTCCAGATAGTTTAGGAAGAACATTGACAAATTAAAGTAGGCTCTGAAGAGGAGGACCAGGGTGTGAAGCATCTGGAAACCATGATGAAGCTGAAGGAATTGGGAATGTTTAGCTTGGAGAAGAGAAGGCTAGGGGAAAGGTATGTGATCAGTATCTGAAAGGCTTTCCTTAAAAATGGAGAACCCCAGTGATACAAGGAGAGCAAAGGATCCTTTATTTAGAGGCAGAAGTTTTTCTAAATCTCTGGGCCTTAGTTTTCCTAGGCATAAAAAGAGGGGATTTGACTTGATGAGATGCAAAACTCTTCTGCTCCTCATTTCTTGAGCATGGCCTGAACCATGTATTTGGGAAATATTTACAAAACATTTTACAAAGATTTACAAAATAAAGATACAATAAGATACAGATAATAATAAGGCATTACATTTGAAAACAAAGTCAATTTGTAGCCCTTCAATGAGATGCAAGGCTCTTTCCTTCCCTTATTTCTTGAGTGTGGCTTGACCAGATTAAAATATATAAATGTGAAATATTTACAAAACACTAACACATATATAATGACATATTGGGACATAAAGATACACAGTGACACACTAAAGTGCCTATAAGAAGACATATGCTGACACATTGTGACCTGCAAGGACATAGTGGTATATACAGTTCCTCATCTATAAAGTGAGCTGGAGAAGAAAATGGCCAATCACTCCAGTATTGTTGCTGAGAAAACTCCAAATGGAGTCTGGAAGAATCGGACACAACTGTAAAATGACTGCACCATGTTAAATGTTTTCCTCCAGAAGAGTAATATGGAAATCTCTTTTTCTAAGCTTGCCGTCTCTCCCCAGGTAACTTTTCTTTTGACCTTCAAATAGAATATTGTAGGATCACAGTTTTAAAGACTACTTGGAGATCTTCCAGTCTAACCCCCTGATTCTGGGACAGTGAGCTGGTATAGTTAATAGAAAGATGGACTTGGAGATAGGAAGATCTGAGAGAGAGAAGAAATGAGAAAGGAAGGACTCTTACTAGTTGTGTGATTCCAGACAAGTCATTTAACCTCTCAAACTAAGTTTCCTCATTTATGAAGAGTATCATAGCATCCCCTGCCTCTTGGATCAAATAAGATAATATATGTAAAATGTTTTGCAAACTCTAAAATGCTAACTGTTTTACTCAGTGTCACACAGGTAATGAGTGATGGAACCAGGATTTGAACCTAGTTTTTCTTACAATTTACTTCCTCCACTGCCCCTCTAATACTATGTTCCAGTGACACTCCTGCTTGCTGTCTCTCATAAAAGACAGCCCATCTCCCTATGCTATGCATTTTCCAGTGGTTTTCCTGTAGCTTGGAATACTCTCTTCCTCATCTCCATTCACTGGCTTCCTTCAAGAGTCAGCTAAAACTGCACCTTCTGCAAAAAGCCCTTCCAGTGCTAACATCTTCCTTTTATTGATCATCTCCAATTTATCTCATAAATAGCTTGTTTGTACAAAGTTGTTTGCCTGTTATCTCCCTGATTTGCCTGTGAGCTCCCTAAAAACAGGGCTTGCTTTTGTCTTTTTTTTCTTTTTGCATCTCAGGACTTAGCATAGTGCCTGCTTAATGCTTAAATGCTTGTTGACTTGATTAGAAGCCATAGAAAAGGAAAAGTTCCAGGTTCATATGAGTATGGGGTTAGTCTAGCTACTTTTCTCATCAGACTAAGTCTTATCTGAAGGGAGAGTAGGAGGACTGACATGTGGGATAGCAAGCATGGTCCTGAACATGCTCAAACGAAGGCAGCCTTTACTACCTCTGCTCCTGGGATTGAGAGTGAGAGCTTCTTTGAAAAGTTGTCTGGTTTAAAAGTGTCAAACAGGAATGGGATACACGTACTATTTATACACATAGACACACACATGTACATACCTTTGCACAGACACATTCACAGAGTTGCATATATAGATAGGAAAACACATATCCACTGACACTTTGTTGCTATTGTGTTTGCACAAGACATTCATAGAGTTACATATATAGAGATGCTGATAGGAAAACACACATATCCACTGATACTTTGTTGATGTTGTATTTACACAAGACACATTCACAGAGTTGCATGTATAGATACAGAGAGGAAAACATATCCACGGATACTTTGTTGCTATTGTGTTTGCACACAGACATTCACAGAATTGCATATATAGATACAGATAAGAAAAAATGCACACATATCCATTGGTACTTTGTTGTTGTATGTATGTATTCACACATAAAACAGTAATATATGCTGATACTCAGATATATTTGATACCCAAAGGCACCCTTTTATACACAGCTGCACAGGGATACACACAAACATAATGACATCCACATTGCCCCTCAATGACATGTACAGATATAGAGACATACGATACACTGGCATGTTGACATGCAACTAACAAACATGTATATACTGTTTTTTTATTTGCCAAACATATGCATGGGTAATTTTTCAACATTGACCTTTGCAAAGCCTTCTGTTACAATTTTTCCCCTCCTTCCCCCAACTCCCTCCCCTAGATGGCAAGTAGTCTAATACATGTTAATTATGTTAAAATACATGACAAATTGAATATATGTATGCATATTTATAGTTATCTTGCTGTACAAGAAAAATCGGATCTATAAGAAAAATAACCTGAGAAGGAAAACTAATTGTAAGCAAACATCAATAGAGAGCATGAAAATGCTATGTTGTGGTCCACACTCAGATCCCACAGGCCTCTCCCTGGGTGTACATGGCTTTCTTCATCACTGAACAATTGGAAGTGGTTTGAAACATCTCATTGTTGAAGAGAACATGTCCATCAGAATTGATCATCATATAGTATTGTTGTTGCCATGTATAATGATCTCCTGGTTCTACTCATTTCACTCAGCATCAGCTCATGCAAGTCTCTCCAGGCCTCTCTGAAATCACCTTTGTGGTCGTTTCTTACAGAACAATAATATTCCATGATATTCATATATCATAATTTATTCAGCCATTCTCTAGCTGATAGACATCCATTCATTTTCCAGTTTCTAGCCACTACAAAAAGGGCTGTCACAGACATTTTTGCACATGTAGGTCCCTTTCCTTCCTTTAAGATCTCTTTGGGATATAGGCCCAATAGAAACACTGCTGGGTCAAAGGATATACACTATTTGATAACTTTTTGAGCATAGTTTCAAATTTCTCTCCAGAATGGTTGGATCTATTCACAGTTCCACTAACAATGTGTCAGTATCCCAGTTTTTCCACATCTCTTCCAACATTCATCATTACTTTTCCCGCCATCTTAGCCAATCTGACAGATGTGTAGTGGTATCTCAGAGTTGTCTTAATTTGCATTTCTCTGATCAATAGTGATTTGGTGCACCTTTTCATATGACTAGAGATAGAAAATTGTTCATATCTTTTGACCATTTATCAATTGAAGAGTGGATTGAATTCTCATAAATATGAGTCAATTCTCTACATATTTTAGAAATGAGGCCTTTATCAGAACCCTTAAATGTAAAGATGATTTCCCAATTTATTGCTTCCCTCCTAATCTTGTCTGAATTAGTTTTGTTTGTACAAAAACTTTTTAACTTAATATAATCAAAATTATCTATCTGGTATTCAATTAAGAGTTCCAGTTCTTCTTTGGACACAAATTCCTTCCTTCTCCACAGGTCTGAAAGGTAAACTATCCTATGTTCCTCTAATTTGCTTATAATATCACTCTTTATGTCTAAATCATGAGCCCATTTAGATCTTATCTTGGTACACACATGGATATACTGTCATACAAATATACATAGACACATACATACATCAATATATAACACCAAGCAAACACACCAGTGTACAGAGATGTATGCTATACATTGACATATAAGATACACATGTGTAGACACAGTGGCACATTAATAGACTGATGGACATACCTGGGCATTCAAGGAGATAACATGGATATATACATTTATATGCAGACTGGTTCACTGAAACACTTTAACATATGGCATTACCCTGATCTCCACATAGGGATACTGATACACTTGCATATACACTGATAACAAATGGTGACAGACACATACTACTCCCCATAGATACAAACAGACACCCAGAATCATCCTGATACCCACACAAAGTCTCTCCCCCTGTTCACACATAGACATAGGCATTTATATTGACAAAAACTCTCCCTTCCTCTTGGAGATTGACAGATCCTCTTACTTCCTTTGACTGGATGTTTCCTTTAAAAGCCTCCTCTGTTGGTAACAGATTGGAGACCAATAGGCATTTGTCAGAGAAAAGTGTACCTAGTCATGCTGGAAATGGGCTTTGGGATGAGTGTGGGAGCTTGAACTCACCATAAAGGGGAGAAGCCTGGCACTGAGCAGGCTCTGTGATTGCTACAATGCTGCAGGCTGGCCCAGCACTGTTATCGGAGGTGGCAGGCGCTCTAGCCCAGAAAGGAGCACATTACAGTAAGTAATAGCTTAGTTGTAGCCAGTTTGTAACAGAGGTGACCTCCCTGCATCCCCTGCTGGCCTACCCTCATGGATCGATGGCACCTCTCAGTGCCTTGACTAACAACACTCCATCCCTCTCTTTTCAAGAGCAACAATCAGAATGGGGAAACTCCACAAAGTGGGGGTTGGGGGGGGAGGAGAATCTATTTGGACTGCTAGGAGAAGGCTGAGGAAGATGTTTTTACTATAGGATATTGGAGCATACAGGGAACTTAGAGTTCATTGTAAGAGCTGTTTGAAGCCTCTTCAGAGGCTTCCTGGTCTTCCCCCTCTGCCTCTGGTCAGCACAAGTCAAGTGTGTAGAGTGAAGAGGAGGTGAGAGGTGTGCTCTGCTTTGTATGGTCCATTTGTCAGATTTGCTAAAGTGGAAATGCTTTTTTCAACTATGGGTTTGAGTGAAATGGTCTTTGAAGTCCCTTCAAGTTTTAAGACTATGAATTTTGGCAGCCCATTGCTGATAACACATCAGTCCACTGTGGGAAGAAGATCCCACAATTTGGAATCTTTTACAGGACAAAAATCCTATTCTAATAGGAAAAGGAGGATGGGGCAGGATTTCCTTGTTTAGCCTATAGTATGTTCAACTCTACAGTATCAATATCTTAGGATGCTGACTTACAGTCCCATTTAAACATCTCAGGACATGGATCTGACACCCAGTAGCCTTAATTAGCTCCATCCCTAAGCAACTTGTCTTAGCAATGATCAGCCTTCTCTTCTTTCCCATGAACTCTGGCTCTTCTCTGCACTCTGGCTCTCTTTGGTTCCAGTTTTCCTTTGGCATATCCTCTTGGAATCATGCTCCAGCTGCTCCAGCTTGGATTTCCTCATCATCTGGCTATACTTGGTGGTTATATCTGATTTAAAAATTTCAGTCAAAGGCACCCTCTTACTCCCAGTAAAAATTTCAGTGCTGTCTTTGACTTTTACCTTCCTCTCTGCCCCTCACATTTGGTCAGTCACTGACTCCTGTCAATTCTATCTTCAGAATATCTCCTTTCTTTTTAGGATCTCTAGGTGATCCTCTATGTTTCAGAAACAGGAAATTCCACCACCTCAAAAGAATCACAAATATGAGTGATCCAAAAGATGATGGAATGATGCATGGTGTGACACAATCAGCATTTTGATGATGATTAGATTATAATGATGATATGCTTGCAGAAGTCTCCAGAATGCTGTATTTGATGTTGGAGGACCTGGATTCAAATGCAAGTTCAATGATATGACCTCTGTGAAGTTACTCATCTCCTCTGAGACTCAGCTTCCATTTAATTTGTTTAATGAAAGAGGTTTGAAGAAGAGGTTTGCCTCAATAATTTAAAAGGTTTCATCCAATTTTAAATCTGGGTTCACACAATCCTAAATTGACAAAAATGATGACATGAAGAACATATTCTATGTATGATTGGAAAAGGAGATAGGCTAGTCATGATGGAGAATAAGATGTAGACCAGATGGATAAAATGGAATGCTATAATAGTATTCATAGAATGGAACCAGAGGAAGGCCTCCTTTATATTTTTCTGATTCAAGGAGGACTCTTGGAGAAACTTGAATAAGAATTGGACAGGCTGGAAAAGGATAGAGGAGTTGTAATCCTTATTGATAGAGGTGCCACCCACATTGGTAAGGGTATTGGAGTATTATTTCTTTTTTGTTCTTTCTGCTACTCCCTTTGTTTAGGATCTTATTATCTCTCATTAGAACAGCCCTGGTCTTCAAATTGGTCTTCCTGCTTTGAGACCTCTGCTTCCAGCCCATTTTTTAACATAATGTTCCAGGATCCCTAATTCATTGCTTTGGCATGCTCTCTCCTCTTCTTCCTCCTCCTCCTCTTCCTCCTCCTCCTCCTCCCCCTTCCTTCTCCTTTTCCCTTTTTCTCCCTCTCTGCCTCTCTCTGTCTCTGTCTCTGTCTCTCCTTACCCATCAAAGATCTTCAGGAAGTTTGTGGTTGGAATAAAATTCAAACTCATCACTCTGATAGACAAGGCTATCCACAAGCTTGTCTGACTTGCTCCACTCCTATCCCTGCCTTCTAATTTCCTCCTCACATACTTTATGCTCCATTCAAACAGGTTACTCATGATCCAGCACTCTTCTGATTTTCCTGCCTTTTGTTTGCTTGCTTTTCTTGTGCCTGAAATGTCTTTCCTGACTCTAATCCTCACCTGTCAAAATTCTATGCATTTTTAAGCCTCACTTGATCATTGTTTGGGCCCTGATGGCTCAGAATGAGTGTAAATATTAATAGTCTCTATTTTGACCAGAAAATCTGAGCATCTTCCTTTCTCAGACTGATTTTTTTAACTAGGTAAAAGAGATCATTTTTTGCCTTATTTCTTACCTAGCCTTAATCACTGAATGGGAATTGCCTCAATCAAACTGAAACCTGGGAAGGTCTCCCATTGAATCCAGGGCTATTTCCACTCATCCTGATTTATATTTTGCTTCTGGATCCAGATGGTGGTGACTTTGCACAACCCTCTCTCCCTTAAATTCAATTCATTTGTGCGTCATGGCATTACCTCCTTAATGTCATAGTCCTCTTTGAGAATTACCTCCAATTGGAACCATTTGGAAGGGATCTCTATCTCTCTTCTCTGGTCTCAGAAGAATTTTTTTTTTGCATAGTAGGTGTGACACTTTTGGGGTCAGAAGATCTGAATTCAAATCCTAACTCAGTCACTATCTGTGTGATCCTGGGTTGGTCATTGAACTTCTTTTGGCCTCAGCATTCATATTTATAAAATGATAATAGTAACACTAATTTGACAGATTATTATGAAGATCAAATGAAATCTGTTCACTTCATTTTGCATCAATTCATATAAATCTTTCCAGATTTTTTTGAAATCCACTTGCTCATCATTTCAATCCATTATAATCATATACCACAACTTGTACAGCCATTCCCCAGTTGATAGGCATTCTCTCAATTTTCAATTCTTTGCCACTACAAAAAGAGCTTCTACAAATAAGTCCTCCCCATTCCCACCCCCACTTTTAAAGACTCCCTTAGAGATAGAGACCTAGTAGTGCATTGCTGGATTAAAGGGTATATAGAGTTTTATAGCTCTTTGGGCATACTTCCAAATTACTTTCCCAGATGGTTAGGTCAGTTCATAACTCCACCAGCAGTGCATTAGTGTCCCACTTTTCTCATATCCCCTCCAACATTTATTATTTTCTTTTTCTGTCACATTAGCCAATTTGATAGGTTTGATGTGGTAACTCTGAATTGTTTTAATTTGTATTTTGCTAATCAACAGTGTTTTAGAGTGTTTTCATGTCTATAGACTGCTTTGATGTCTTAATCTGAAAACTACCTGTTTATATCTATTGACTGTTTATTAATTAAAACAGCAAAATTTATTGAACACCTTTTATATGCCAGGCACCATGGTAGAAACAGAGGTTAACAAGTCCATTGAAGCAGCTCTTGCTTTCAAGGAACTTACATTCAATTGGGAGGGAAACAATCTGAACACAGCAGAACAAATAAATATATGCAAGCAGATACAAAGTAATTTGTGGGAGGAAGGACCCTGGCCATACAGTAGATGAAGACTGGCATCTTGTAGGAGGTAATACGTGAGATGATCCTTGAAGGAAATTAAATATTCTAAGAGACGTTGATGAACAGCCTGGACAAAGGCAAAAAATAGGAAATGGAATAGCTTGTCCAGAGAACAGTATTTAGACCAATTTTAGTGGAATATAGAATGAGTGAAGAAATAGGCAGTAAATTCTGTGAAGTAGAATGGAGCCAGATTTTGAAGGTCTTTAACAGCCAAGCAGAGAAGTTTGCATTTTATCCTGCAGTCTATGGGATGTCATTATGGCTTTTTGAGCAGTGGAATGGCATATATATATGCTAGGGTATGGGACCCTGCTGAGAGGGAGTACCAAGGCCACCTTGACTGTGGTGCACAATAAGTTTTCTGCCCCGTTGCAGAAACACCCTAGTTGAGCAAGGAGCGCTGGTGCATGGCATGGGAATGGGTTGAGCCTGAGGGTCACAGCTAGTTGCTTGGTGAGCAGGGATGCCTTGACAGGGCCTCTTGCCTGTGAGTGGGTTTCTGATGTGGCTGGGTCAGCTCTCCTCCCATTGGCAGATACCATGTATACACAATGCCCACAAGCTGCTTCTCTGAATGGTGATTGGGGATTGCCTACTGTTCACAAGCTGATCACGCTTGCAAAACTATATATCAACAAGGCTGTGAGGCATAATAAACCAGAGCTCTTTTCACACTCTGAGTTCCGCTGCCTCATTCATCTCGCCTCTGAGATCAAAGGGCTCATACAAGGTGAGCTCTTGAAAACAGCCTCAACATACACACACACACACACACACACACACACATGCACATAAACACACATACACACACATACATACACACATACACACCCACACTCTAGTAATATTGGTATGAAAGCTATGTTGAGGATAGGCAGGGGAGAAGAGAGGCTAGAAACAGGGAGATCAATTAGGAAGTATAATAGTGCAGCTAGAATGGAAGCTGTGTGAGTGGTCACCAAGGCATGGATGTGATATAAGAGTGCAGGTGGAATTGACAAGACGTGGCATAGGGTCTTGGATTGGAGTAATGACCTTGTGAATAGAGAGAAGGGGATGTATTAGAAAGATTCCATAGAGGCAGGATCAAAAAGACTTAGCAAATGAATGATGTAAGGGATGAGGGAGAGAGAAAAGTCAAGTTACCCCCAAGTTGCAGAAACCTGGAGTTAGGCTAAAATCAGGAGAAACATGTTTAGAGGGAAAGACAATTAGTTTAGCTCTGAACATCTTGAGTTTGAGGAGTTAGAGGGACATTTGGATAGGGATATCTTTTCTGCATATGGAGATGTGTATGTTGCTTTCTCTGAAGCTTAGAAGAGAGGTCAGGGCTAGATGTATAAACCTGGGAGTCATTTGCATAGAAATGATAACTGAAATTGTGAGAGTCAAAGTAATTACCCATGGAGAGCATACATAGACAGAACAGGGATGAAGGCATGCCCTTTGGGAACACTTACATTAATGAGTGGGGAAGAGGGCAAGGAGCCAGGGAAGGAGGTTAGATGGTATGCTTAGAGAGGGAGGAGATTTTGAACTCATTCTTCTGCAAAACCAAGAACAATGGGTGAAAATTACAGGTGTAAAAGATCATACATAACAATACGTAATTGATTAAATGACATCCTGATAGCTATCATTTAGATAGTATTTTAAAGTTTGCAAAACACTTTCCCTACATAATCTCATTTGAGTTTCAAAGCATCCTTGTGGGACATGTGATCCCATTTTACAAATGAGGAAACTCAGACTTGGAAGGATTAAATAGCTTGTCCAATGTCTCACAACTATTAGGTGTCTGAGGGGAGAATTCAAGCCCAATTTTCTTGATCTTGAGTCTGGTATACTATTTACCATACCACACTGATAAGAAAAATATCAGGAAAAGTTAGTTAATTAGAATAGTTAGAACTGCTAAATAATAGAATAGGCTGTCTTATGAAGTAGTGAGTTTCCCATTAATAAAAGTATTTATCCAGTTGTTGGATTACCAGTTTTTAAGGAAATTTTAAAGGGGATTGCACTGAGATAGTTTTTCCAGCAAAGATTCTATGAACTGATTTACTCTCTCTTGATAGGGAAGCAATATATTCTATTTTTAACAGAAAAGGTTTGCATATATTTGACAGACAAACTATTTAGTGAAGTTACTCTCCTTTAGAGAAAGCTCATAGTATCAGATCTAGAGCTAGAAGTGACCTCAGAAATCATATGGTCCAATCTGCTAATTTTACAAAATAGGACATGACAACAAAAAAGTTAAGTCACTTGCCCCAGGTTGCACTGGTAGATTGTGTAACTCACATTTAAATTCATGTCATTTCAATTCTAAAAGTTTCATGATAGAAAATGCTTTCCACATCCAGAGAAAGCAGATAAAAACATGCTTTTTTCACTTTTGTTGTTTCATCTTTCTCATGGTTTCCCACCTTTCTTCTGATTCTTCTTTCACCAACATGACTAATGAGGAATTATGTTTAATATGATTGTACATTTATAACCTGAGTCAGACTACTTGTTGTCTTGGGCAAGGATGAGGGGAGGAAGGGAGAAAAAAACAGAAATCTTATAAAAGTAAATGTCAAAAACTAATAAATAAATTAAACGAACAAATAATTTCATGTCCTTTGACTCAAGTCTTTCCCCACTGTATATGTTGCTTATAAGTGTTTATGTATGGTTGCTATATTTCAATAATAATGATAACACACATTTCTAGTGGTTCCCACTAGAGAGGTGTACAAGCCAGTTCATAATAAGGAGCCTATTACACTGTGTGTAATGAGCTCATTGCCCATTCCTTTATTCATGTTATATTTAGGGACCATGTCTCAAGAAGTCATGAATCTGGAAGTGATCAGAAAACATTTTGTCTACAATCCTCTTTTTAGAGATAAGGAAATTCATTAAATTATTCCATTATCAAACAAACATATGTGGAGCATTTTGAGAAAAAGGAACTAGATTTGTTGTGTCTCAGAAGGATGAACTAGAACCAGCACTATGTTGAAGTTGTGGGGGCAAATGTGAATTGCATATAAGAAAGAACTTTCTAATTAGCAGAGCTGCCCAAAGGTGTTAGAATGAGTTGAATTGGAAAGGTAATGAGCTCCTCATTACTCCAAAAATAGTGATGGCATTTAGAGTCAGAAGAGACTTTGAGTCCAAATTCTTGTATTTTATCTCTGAAAAAACTGAGATCTAGAGAGAGGAAGTGACTACCCCAAAGTCACACAATAAGTAGCAGAGCTAATGTCTGAATCGGAATCTTCTGAACCCAAAGCCAGGACTCTTCCTTCTGGGAGAGACTGGCTTTCCTGGCCTGTCCCCCCCATTCCTCTTGGCCCATCCATCACTTATGCTAATAAGGCAAATCTGCACTGAATGAGTGGTTGGACTTACTTCGAAGACCTTGACAGATCTGAGTCTCTAGCTTTCTTGGGCAGAATAAAATTTTGTTTTGTTTTGAGGAGGGAGTACAGAAAATGTTGGTTTTCAAATCAGAGGAGTAGGATTTATTTTCATCTCTGCCATTCACAATTCATATGATTTTGGACAAGTCATTTTGAGGCTTTGGTGTCTTCATCTGTAAAAGGGGTGGGAATTGTATTAGTTCTACATCTTTGGCTATATGTCCAGATAGTAAAAAAATGATCTCAACAGGCAGAGAAAAATCCAAGAAAAGAATTTTTTTCTCCCTCCATCTCTGTATACAACAAAACAACAACAATAATGACAATTGGTATTTAAATATTCTTAAGCAGCTAGTTGCTATAGGCAACAGAGGATTAAATATCCACTGGATAGTCTGGAAGACTTGGATTTGAATGCTGCCACAGATACTCACTAGCAAATCATTTAACCTTTCTCACTCTCAGTTTCCTTATCTGTAAAATGGGTATAACAATAACACCTACTCGTACGGTTGTTGTGAGGATCAAATGAAATAACATAAGCGTTTTGCAAACTTGAAGTGCTATAATTGCTAGCTATTTTTATAAAACACTTTTCACATGCTTTCTCAGCTTTGGTTGTGATTATGCAGCCAAATCAATGAGAAGCCACACTGTTATCACAGATTACAGGCTGAGCCCTTCAGGGTCAATTCTATGGGGGAGAAGCTCCTTTGCAGAGTTAGCTCCAAGCCTGAGCTGTCTTCTGAGAGACAGAAACACAATTTCAGGAATGCAATAGATTGTGGTTATTTTTTATTCACCAGACTGTGATATCATCTCTCATTGCTTTAGGTTCCTGAGCTGTTACCATTGAAAACAAAAATCGGAAATCTGGCAATCAGGCAGGTGGCTATTAAGTGCTGAATTGCAGTAATAGGAAATAATTTGGTTCAGCCAAGCTTTGGAAGAATTTCAAAATAAACAGGCTTCTTCTTTTCCTGTCCCCTTAGATGTTCGTCCCCTCCAGCATTCGTGAAGGGCTCTTGCTTAGAAATAGAAATTCCTAGTTTGATATATTTTTACCTTTACTTCTCTGCATGAGTGTAAGCTCCCTGAGGGAAGAGATGTCCTCTGCTCCAGTCAGGTCTCTTCTGGACTTCTGGATATCCTGGAAAGGTTTTTAAGGAGGATTTTTAGAAACTGGAGCATGTCTTAAAATGGAGGGACTGGGAAGTCTGCTGTAGTAGCATCTGCAGTGGGCACCCTGGAGAAATGGGAAGAGGGATCATTATCATTGTTTTCAAATAGCTGCAAGTCTTCGTGTAATATAAGTTGAGACTTGATCTCATAGAAAAGATTTGGGAACAGTGGGTTACAAGGAGGGAGGTAAGCAATTAAGGGGCTGGTAAGTGATTTGATGGATAGAATGTTTGGCTTGGAAACTAGATGGTCTCATTTCAGATCAAATCTCAGGCACTTATTAATTGTCACTTAACCAGTTATCATATCATTTAACCTCTGCTTGCTTCCATTTCTTTTTCTTTTCTTTCTTCTTCTTCATCATCTTCTTCTTCTTCCTCTTCCTCTTCTTCCTCTTCTTCTTTTTTTTTTGCTGAAACATTTGGGGTTAAGTGACTTGCCCAAGGTCACACATCTAGGAAGTGTTAAATGTCTGAGGTCACATTTGAACTCAGGTCCTCCAGACTTCAGGGCTGGTGCTCTATCCACTGCACTACTTAGCTGCCCCTCCATTTTTATCTATAAAATGGATATTAATAGTGAATGGGACTGATTGGATGAAATTTTCTCATTCCAAGATCCCTATTCCTAGATTGGGAAGATCAGGTCTTGAACCCTGGCTTGCAGGGAGTCACATGGTCTCTAAAAGTCAGAATCTCAGAAAGTGATGTGACCTGTGGGAAGCAGACAACATCGGTGACCATTAGTCAAGGATGGTTATGTCCTTTTAATCTAGCCAATGAAAAGACTTGGGTCTTTTGTTTTTTAAATCCCTGACAAACTGGAAGCTGGTCGGGTTCCACAAGCACATGGTAAAAGCTGGGATGGTTCCTAGGTGTGTGTCTGTGCCTCTCCCTGAAGGGACTAAATAAATGTTTTCTCCTTATACCTGAAGATGTCTCTGATTAATTAATTTGGGAAAGGAGGTCTAGCACCTGTCCCATACAATAGCATCTACATTGAAAAGTTATTTTGAGAGTTAATGAGATAACAATTGTAAATCATTTAACACAGTGCCTAGCACATAGTAAGCACTGTGTAAGTTTTAGCTATTGTTATTATTTACAAAGAGGCATATTCCAGCTCATTATTAGAAAGAATTAGCTAACAACTGAAACTGTTCAACAGTTAAATGAATGTTCCATCTTTGGAGTTCACACCATGATAGAATGAAGGGATGAAAATAAATGAAAACATTTATTAAATACGTGTTAAATCATTGTTACATCAAATGCCAAAGCTACAAATACAAGGATAAAATGAGATAATATCTGTAAAATGCTAAGCATAGTGCTTAGTATGTAATAGGCACTTAATAAATGCTTGTTTTCTCTCTCCTACAAGCTTTCCAAGTAGTTCCTACCTTCAAATGGTAGTTTGCATTTTAATGGAGGAAGACTATAAACGATGGGGTGGTAGACAAAGTTGGAGGTAAGTGTGCTTTAGCATGGTTTAAAAATAACTGGAAAGTGCTGGGGTGATCTGGTTTCAGTCTAAGGTAAAAACTCACTTATCAGAATCCAGGATCCACAAGAGAAAAAGTCAGATTTAGAGAACAGAGAATATCTAGTTCTCTAATCATCAAGATGAGGAAATTAAGGTTGAGAAAACTTGCCTAAGATCATATCCACAATAAGTAACAGAGCCAGAATATGAACTCAGGTCCTCTCATTCCATATCCATTGTTCTTTTAGCAACAACACATTGCTTCTGTGGAAAATAGAAAGGTTCGAAAATGGAAAAGAGAGGATTGATTAATGTCTACTTTGAGGATTCCATAGACAGAAGATATTTCAAGCTGATTTAGAGCTTATAGTATCACAGAATCATAGTACATTGGAATTGGAATTGGAAGAGGCCTGAGACATCATGGTGTTCTACCCTTTCATTTGACAAATGAGGAAACTGAGTCCATGAGTGGGGAGGGTCTTCCTTGAGTGACTTAGTGGAAGAGCCAGAATAGGACCCAGTCTTGTCTTTCAGTCCAGCTCTCTTTCCACTGTACTACATTGTATGCAAACTGATTAAAAGCTTTGCTAATTACTCTAAGGATAGCAACCAATCAGATTAATTAGGAAGCTGCCATGGAAAATAAAAGTCTCACCAACTTGGAAGGGGAGTGGAGGGAATCCTCTCTAAGATCTTGGTGGGGTTTGTCTGTATGATGTAGATATCCTGCCTCTGAGCACTGGATTCCCTTCCCCCTCCATCTGAAATGATTTAATTATTTATTTTCAGAGTCTTTTTCTTTCTTCCTTTTTTTTTTTTTTTTCTTTTAAATCGCAAGCACATTTTATAGCGGCGTCGCCTTCTTCATGCAATTGGGGGAAGTTTATTCTCATGCTAATTGCAAAAGCTAATTGTTCTTATTGCAAAATCCATTATATAGTATATTTATATTGCCGATAATGAGATGTTTGGATTAAATAGCTCACTAAAAGTCAATAAAAAGAAATTCGCTTTACTATTCCTCCTCTCATTTTTCTCTGGCAGCGGGAACACGTTGTTGTTTCTCCCCGAAGGCTTGAATTCATTAAACTGCCTCAAGGAGAGAAGAGGGAAATAAATTTTTTGTTTGAAAAGGCATTAAGAGAAGGGGGGCAGGAACACAAGTGACGGGACATTTTCTCCAGGATTTCATGACAACTAGGTGACTAATTGATAAAATGCATCTTAATTCTAGCCTGAAGTAGGGTCTTCCAACTGGAAGGGTCTTAAAGGTCATTTGCTCCAACCCAAACTGTGCTTTACTACATTGGAGTAGAGAAAGCCCTGGATCTTGATCTAGAAAACCTGGTTAGGATCGGGCTCTACTACTTACCACCTGAGTGATTTTGGACAGGTCACATCATCCCTCCATCCAACCATTTATCCATCCATCTACCTATGCATCCATCTATCCATCCATCCATCCATCCATCCATCCATCCATCCATCCATTTATCCAATCATCTACCCATCCATCCATTCATCTATCAAGTGTCCATTTGCTAGGCATTCGTATTAGGTACCGACAAAAATTAAAACATCATATCCTCAAGAAATTTAGGCAAATAGAACATCAGAACATTCATTGGAGTCAGAGGATTTGAGTATCAATCCTAATGCTACTATTTACTCCCTGTATAACTTTGAACAAGTCATTTCTTATTAGATCTTGGTTTCCTTATTTGTCAAATGAAAAATTTTGACTAGATGGCTTCTAAGTCTATGACCAAAGTGATTTCAAAATCTATGGAAAGCAAATACAAAGGGATTTTGCCTTAATGTGTTGAGAGTTCTGACAAGACAAAGGTCAGGAAAGGCCCCTTGTAGGAGGTGGGCATAGCTTGGAAAAAAGCTTGGAACTCTGGGAGTCAAAAGAGATGAAAGAGAACATTCCAGACATAAAGGCAGGAAATGAAACATCATGAATGAAAAATAGTAAGCAGGGCAGTTTGGTCAGGATATATTATAGGAAATGTGTAAGGGGAAATAATGTGAAATTAACCTGAAAAAGTAGAATGGAGCCAGACAGTGAAGGATTTTAAATGTTGGACAGAGGAGGTGGTAATGGTTGTTTTTGATTCTTCATCTTCTAAGGGGCTCAATGAAGGCACAGGGATGATGTCTTGACTTGCATATGAGTTGTATTTAAGTGAGGCACAATTGTGCAAAACTGTCAGCCTCACTTTCTCCTCCAGAGTCCAGAGGAGTTTGTAATTGATCCTAGAAGTAATAGGGAGCCATTGGAGGTTCTTGAGAAAGGGAGTAACATGGTCAAAGATTGTGATGCTTTACAAATACCACTTTGATAGCTGTTGGGAGGATGGATTGGAAAAGGGAGAGACTGGAGACCAATTGGGAAGCTATTTCATGTAAGAGATGGTGAAGCCTTAACTTAGAGTGGTGGTCATGGTAGTGATGAAAAAGTAGCAATTTTGAGAGATGTTGAAGGCCTCATTTTCTTTATCCGTACTATCTGAACTAGATGATCTCAGTATTCTACTAGTTCTTCATCCTGTAATCACTCTCACTACAGATAAGGAAACTGAAGAAGGACTTACTCAAGATAATATACTGAATTCCTGGGACTAGAACTGGGGTTCTCAATCTGGTTACTGTTTATACTGAGCCTCTTCAGATTCTGAGGGGTTTTTTTTGAGCAAAAGAATTGATTCTGATAGGATGCATCCACCTGCATTAATTGGGGGAGGGAGAACCGCTGGGCAGTTCTTCCTATTGGAGGGAAATGGCATGGAGAAAAACTATGAGTTACTGACACTTCTCCCAAAGCCAGAGGCCCCTGCAGCAGAATGACTCCATCTTTAAGATGCCCACCATAAAAAATGTCAATAGTCCCCAAATGATAACAATTGTACTAGTTTATTATTTCAGTCATATCCAACTCTATATGACCCCTTTTGGGGTTTTCTTGGCCAATATACTGTTTTGGTTTGTCATTTCTTTCTCCAGATAATTTTACAGGTGAGGAAACTGAGGCAAAATTAAATGACTTGCTCAGTCATCCAACTAGGAGGTATTTGAAGTCAGATTTGAACTCAGGAAGATGAGGCTCCCTGACTCTACACCTGGCACTCTGTGTACTATGTCGCCACCTAACTGCCTGCACCATTATTGAAAAAATAAATGACTCCAAACTACTATTAATTCAATGTTTTCAAATGAATTTATACTTTTTAAATCATGGTATTAAATGCCTATTATGAGCCAGGAATTGTGCTGTTCTTGAGGAATATGAAGGCAAAACCAGTTTGATTGAGCCATAGTGTACATGGAAGGAGAAAATGACATAAAATGGCTGGACAGGAAAATTTAGCTTTGGACACAAAATTTCTATCAAACGGGAACTAATATTTGATTGTTGAGGTAACAGGGAGCTACTAATATTCACTGAGTAGGAGAGTGACATAATTAGGCTTGGACTTTACCTCTGAAATTCTGGGCTTTAAGCTACCAATTCTGATGTTTTATATTGTTTTTTAAGTGCTTTACAATCTAACATTTCATGTGGATAGGGGTTATTATTACAAAAAATGAAGAAATGAGAAAGAGAGAGAGAGAGAGAGAGAGAGAGAGAGACAGAGACAGAGACAGAGAGAGACAGAGACAGAGACAGAGAGACAGAGATGAAAGAGGGGAAAAGAGAGGAGGGCAGAGAAAATGAACACAGGAATGAATGACCTTGACAAAGTGGAATCCAGTCACTTCTCTATTGTCTGGCTAAAGAAAAAGAAATCTTAGCTTACAGATCATCCCCAATCCCAAATTATACAAACCTGACT
>JAJPUD010024749.1:0-18366 GCA_023553655.1 Myrmecobius fasciatus
GGAAAGGTTAGGTGAACTGGAATAATTTTGCAGTATTTCAGTGCTGCTAAAACTATAAACATCAGAGCTGCATATCCCTTTCATCTCTTTTTTCCCTCTTCCCTTGTACTACAAACATTCTTAATTCTAGTTTGACACAAGCAATGTGGTTCATGGAAGGAGCACAGGCTCTGGAAAAAACACCTCAGTTTCCTCATCTGTAAAATAGTGGTGGTGGGGGAAGTAGAAAAGACAGCTCCTGATGCCTCTCCAGCTCTAGTTCTAAAATATTGTGATCTACCAAATTGATATTTTTACAACATACATTTGACCATATTACTCTTCTGCTCAATAAACTTTGGTGGCTCTCTACTGCCTCTAGAATAAAATGCAGTTTGACTTTTAAAGCCCTTTATAAGCTATTTCCAATTGATCTTTACATACTAAATTCTCATAACTTCTCCTGAAAGATACCTAGTTCAGCCTGATCTACCTGCTGTTCTCTATAGATAACATTTTATCTTCTGTCTCCATGTCTACACATAGATTTAGCCACCCATACCTGGATTATCTTGTACTTCCTGTATTTTGTATCTCCCACCTGACTTTAAATTCCCAGAAAGTGGGAGATGCTTTTAATTTTTATCTATATTTTCTATAACCAGCAAATAGTAGGCATTTAATAAATGTTCATTGAATTTAATTGAATTGTTTAGAGTCACACATGATCTAAGTGGCTAAGGTAGAATCTGAACCCAGTTCCTCTGCATCTAGTATCCTTTCCATTACATCATGAATTCTTAGTACTAGATATGTTTTTGGCAAGAAAATATGTTCTCTGCTAGGGTATAGCTCAGGAATAGAAAAAACATTTTTTTTTCACCATGAAAACCTTGAAAAATAGGAGTTTTGAGGAAAGAATTTAGGAATGAGGTTATTTAGCATATAGAAAAGAAAGTTGAAGGGGTGTCCTAAGTATTGAAAGAATATTTAGCGGAAGATAAAGAGAAGCTTTTTTGCTTTTTTTCTTCCTCATCAACAAGCAAGAGGAAAAGACTTGTAGTTTCTACAGTAAGAATTTAAGATTAGCTCTCAGGAAGAAAACCCCCACCACCATATTCAGAGGGTAATGAGTAAGAGATGTTGATGTAACTGAGATAGGAAAGTTTTTGAATTGTGTTCCTCAGAAATCGTTAAAAATAGGACAGACACTTCAGGCCAGCCTTAGGCAAAACTGAGATAGATGAGATTTGTCTTTGTGATCTCCTGCCTCTTCCTTCAGTCTTCTACTACTTCCTTTGGCTGTTCTCAAGCTGCATCTGGCCACTTGATTCCCTATTTGTCTTCTTAGCTGCAGCCCATGTCCAGATCCTTCTTTGACTACCCCAAATCTACCTGCTGTACATTTCATGGATGGATCATGCTTTGGGCTATAAATTAGAATACAGCAGAGGTTACATTAGCAGTGATGTCAAATGTAAATAGAAACATGACCTCTAAGCCCTATATAATTATTCTAGGAACTATCATACTGACAGTTGCCTGTGGTCTCACAGCTAGTAAGTGACAAAGTTGGTCCATGAGCTGATTCAGGAGCCCCCAAATCTGTGAGAATGGTACTGGTCAGGGTTATCCATTATGTTAAGAGTTCTGCTGTTATGGCATCATTCCAAGATACTTTTTCCTTCTACAAAGAGCATTGGTGTCCCTGCTAGCTTTACATACAGCAGGCACTTAATAAATTCTGAATTGGATGGAAATGAACCCCTTCTGGGAGTTTGAGATTGAAGACTTCTTTAGGACCCATGCCTTTGACTGGTCATGAAGTAGGGACATCATGTTGGAATTCCTTGGTACCAAGTTAATGTCAAAATCATGTGTTTGGGAGAAAGGACAAGGGAGAGAAAGCACTAGTTTTGGAGTGTTCGGTATCTCCTTGCCTGGGGGGCATTCATCCTGATGCTGGTGGAAAAGTTTGACTGACCATTCCATGGACAATACCCCACATGGCCAAACTTGATAGGTTATGCAGGACAAGCTCCCTCCATTCTTGATCTCAATTTTTTATGGTCACAAGATCCTTAACTTGACTAGATTTCATTTTTTTCTCCACCCCTACCCCAGCAAATCAAGTGATAATCCTAATATTTAACATCATGGTTCAGTGGAAAGAATATTGAATTTAAAAACATGAGTACAAATCACAACTTTGACATTTGTGAGTTGTATGATTTGGAGCGGATCATTTAACATTTTCTGGCCTTTAGTTTCCTCATTTGTAAAGAAGAGATTGGACTAAATGACTTCTATGAACCCTTCTTGTTCTAAATCTGTAATCCTATGACAGTTTTCAAAATCTTTTGAAACATTTGATGGCCATTATAGGGCTTCAAGCAGCTATATCATATGCTTTCATCAATGTTATGACATTATTGCACCACAGTAGTCCTCACAGAAGGGCTTCAAACACTGACTTCTTATCAGAAATATGAGAGAAAGACTACTTGTTCGAATTGGGTTGGATTTGGTGGACACTGAGGTCCCTTCCACTTGAAGAGCCTGCAATTCTAGGATACTTTCAGCAAATGCAAAATCATTTAATATAAAACTATTCCCAAAGTTGAAATAAAAGGCATTTCATTTCTTTTGTTCACTTAAATTGCCCTCTATTCCTTCATCTCTTATTTACCACAAATCCCCATAAAACAGGGTTTGGATGTGATTCTCACTCCCATCACAATCAAATTTTATTTAGTTGAAACAGCTCTGTCTACTTATGTAAGAATAAAGACAAATAAAGACATTTTTATCATGTTCCCCAGGGATGTGCAAAACATTTTATCTCATTGCATCTTTTCAGTAATTTAAAAAGTGTTTCTTCATTGGGAGATATATTGATTTAGATGATTCTTCAAGCCCTAGCTATTATGGATCTGAAAAGGGTTAAATTTAAATATTCATCCAGTGACTTTATTCTTTGCCCAAAGGGACTTTTGTAATTTTCCTGAAGGGGAAAAGATTGTTCTTTTTAGGATATTAAACATGACCCAAAGACGATTTTGTGTAATACATTTAGCAGGTAACAGGCTTTCCATCCATTAATCCCTTCCTCCTATTTGAAAGAGGTGAAATTTTCAAAGAAAGGAAATGTGAAATAGGCTGAGGATGGGAGGAAGAGATAATCTTCTGGGTAGGCAGCCTTCCAAGTCAGCAATTTCTTAGTTAATCCAAGATTAAGGATTGTAGTTCTAGAGTCATTTTCAACTTCATTCCAATCTATCTGGTATATTCATGGTGTCTATCACACTTAGAGTCGGATACTACAAAAATGAATTCAGGGGAAAACTAAACCTTTGTCTAGAAAGAAAATGCTTCCCTTTATTGCTGGATTTCTCCAACTGTTGTTAGTTGTTCTTTGGGACGATATATGGTAAATCTTAGGTATCCCAAACAAAAACATAGGAAGAGACCTTAGAGGCCATTTATTTTAACTCTTTTCTTATATTTTACAAATGAGGAAACTCAGAGAGCTAGAATAATTGGCCAAAAAATACATCACAAATTTTAAATGTTTCAATTCCATTTTGGTGTAGGCATCATGACAATATGAAAATACCTATTACCCTTACAATGTTTGTTTGTTTTTTGGCATACATACACACATACATATTATTATTTTGTTGTTTTGGACCATGATTTCATTATTATGGGGAAATTCTTGCATGGAAACTTCTTGAAGTCAATTATTAGCTGTGTAACCCTTTATGAATCATTTAACCCCTGTTTGCCTCAGTTTGCTCAACTGTAAAAATGAAGATAATAATAGTACCTATCTTGAAAAGTTGTAAGGATAAATGGAGATCATATTTATTAATATTTAGTATAGTACTAGTTATACAGTTGGAGTTATATAAATGCTTTCCTCCTCCATAGTGAATGAATAACAGTTGGTGATCAACTTCTGGATCATAGTTTGAAAATGCTACCCAAATATATACACAGATACATACATACATATGTATGTGTCATGTAATAGACATATAAATATATATACACACATGAAAATAATTATCACCAGTAATCTTCACAATCTAGGCTTGATTTTATGGATATAAGGATTTAAATACTTGCTTCAGCTGTGCACAAATTCTGCAGCAGCTCTCCCCTTTCCCCCATGTAAGTTTTTTAAGGACAAAAACTGTTTTATTCTAGTTTTTATGTGTCCAAGACTGTGCCTGGTACATAGGAAGAACTTAATGTATGCTTTTTGATTAAGTTATTGATTATAGTTTCACTTGCCTCCTCCAGTAGAATATATGCTTAGTGAGGGCAAGTACGATATCCTTCCTATTTTGCAGCGCCATACCTTATAGGTGGTTAATAAATGTTTATTGGTTTCATTTTCTTTAATTTTATGATTTAAAAGAAGCTATATTAGACTTGTTTTCTTGGCCCTGGGGACAAAATCAGGGGAAATTGCCAAAAAGTAGATTGAGGCTCTCTCTATGTAAGTAAACATTTCCCAATTATTATAACTGTTTGCATGAAATAGGTTATCTTTGGAGGAAATGAATACCATCTCCTACCCCACCAGAAATCTTTAAGCCTAGAAAGTGTTCCTTATTTGGGAGATTAGAGGGAATTCTTTTCTCAGGATGAGTTGAACAAGATGATCTTTGAGATCTCTCCCAGATCTTTGCTTCTGTGAATTGTCTTCTGGGAAAAAATCTGGGAATTTTAAGAGAATGACGAGCTTAATGTGTGTTATCAATGTGATTAAAACCCCAAGATGGGCTTGCACATTGACACTGTGTCAAAAAGAGTCATAGCATGTACATCTAGGAAAGTACATGGGTCTGCTTTACTCTGCCTTGGAATAGTATTTTCTGTTTTGGGTGTCACATTTCAGGAAGGCCCCTGATATATGGAACTATACCCAGAGGAGACTAAATAAGATAGTGAAGAACCTTAAGATTATATGTGATACACATGGAAGAACTTTAGACTAGAAAAGAAAAGACTTTGGAGGTATTATAACTGTCTTCAAGTATTTCCTTGGTTTCCACATGAAAAATTAAATTTGTTCTGCTTGGTCTCTAAAGGGAAGAATTAGGAGTAATGGGTAGATATTAAAAGAGGAAAATATGACGTAAGGAAAATGAAGATAATAATAGTACCTATCTCAAAAAATTGTTTCCCAACAATTAGAGCTTCCAATTAGTATAAATATTTAATAAGCATTTACTGTGTGCTAGGCACTATGATAAGCACTGGAGATACAAAGTAAAGTCCCTGATTTCAAGGAGCTCACAGCCTAATTAGAGCACCAAAGTAAAAACACTTGTATACAAATAAGGTATATTCATGGTAAATTGGAGAAAATCAGCAGAGAGAAGGCACTAACATTAAGGAAGATCTTACTGTGGAAAGTGAGACTTTAAAGTCTTGGAATATAATGGGTTTTCTGTCCCAGAGGATTTTCAAGCAAAGGCTGGATGACCATTTGTCAGCAACAGAATTCTTGTTCAACTCAAGTTGTACCCCAACATCATCTTTGAAATATCTTTAGGGTCCTGTCACAAGAGAGACATTGCCTTTTCTTCTGCCAATTATTTTCTTATTCTATTATTTATTCAGTTAGTTATTTAATTTTTAAACTTGCAGCCTAGAGCAAAACTGTCCCAGGGGACAGGTCCAATAATTAAAACATTAATTAAAATACATAAAACAAACACAGCAGCAGCCATGGACCTGGCAAAACTGTGGCTTTCCTATGCCTGTTATTCTCAGGCCTACCCAAATGTATTCCTAGAAGGTTATTTCACAAGCTCGATGCTGGACCTCTTTCCCTTCCTGTCTGTACTCATGGTGACCTCATCAGCTCTGATGGTTTCGATTGTCAAATAGCTCCCAGTTGCCTAATCTTTCTCTAGAGATTCTATCTGATATTACCAACAAACTCTTGGATAATTTGAATAGGAGCTCCAATGGTCATCATGAACTGAACATTTCCAAAATAGAACTTATTATTTTGCCCTTCCCTCCCAACCCTGCACTCTGCAGAACCCTTCTACCATTCATAGTTACCATCATTCTCCCAGTCCCCCAAGGTAGGTATCATTTGCATTTACTCCATGTACTCAATTTATTGTGAAATCTTTTCATTCATTTATTCATAGTCCTCATGTATGCTCTTTTTCCTTTTACTCTCATTCAGACATTCATCTCCTCTCACCTGGATTCTACTTTCTAATTGGTCTCTCTGCTTCTAGCTTTTCCTTATTCCATTCTATTCTCCACTCAGCCACCACAGCGATTTTCTTAAAGAACAGATCTGATCTAATCAAGTTAGCAGCTCTTAATGTCCTTTAGCAGCAAATGCAAACTATTTTGCTTAGCTCTTCATGATATGGTCTTTTCCTATCTTTTCCTTCTTTCACTTTACTCCCTTTCATGTACTCTGAGGTTTAGTCCCATTGGCTTCCTTGCTGCTCCTCAGCTAAGAAATTTCATCTCTCACCTCAGGGCCTTTAAAATGGCTGTTCCCCATACTTAGAATGCTCTTCTTCAACACCCCTTCCCTCCCTTTCAACTCCTGGTTTCTTTAAAAACTCAACTCAAATGTTACCTTTCTCAGGGGGCCTTTCTCAGGCTCCTAGTTGCCAATTATTTCTTCTCTAAGTTTACCTTGTATCTTCTTTAAATGTATGTTATATATATGCATCTTCATACATATATACATACACATACATATATACACATATTATATATATAATATATATATATATACACACATATATGTAGGTTCTTTTCCTCATTAGAAAGTAAACTCCTTGCAGGCAAAGACTTTTTTTTTTGCATATTAAGTGCTTAGTACAGTCCTTAGATATAGTAAGTACTTGGTATATGTTTGTAGATTGATTTTTTTTCTATAGTAGTCTCTAGAAATCACTGCATGATGCATAGCATGTTTTAAGGGGATATAAAAGAAATAAACGTTTCCTCCATTGTTCCAATGATATCCTCATTTATTCATGCACGATGCATTTATTCATATTGCTATATGTCAGATACTATACTAAGTCTTGGAGGAACTATGATATAATAGAAAGAGGTAAGGTAATAATCCCTGAGTTTGAATCCTATCATTGTCAATTATAATTCAGGTATTATTGGGCAAATCAGTTAAGTTTTCCTGCCCTCGGTTGGACTGAGTGGTCAGACTCCATAACCTCTAGGGTCTTTCCCAGCTTTACATCTGTGATCCTCTGCTGTTCTGACACTAAGACAAAAACAAAACTAACTTTACCTATAGGAAGCTCATAACCATGCAGTTTCCATTAAGTAAGTAGATAAAGAGAAAGAGATAGTGATTATACAATTTGCAGTTGTAATTGGTCAATATACACAAAGCTTCCTTGCATAGGAAAATGGCAAACTTAATATTAGCACAGTGATAATAATTAGCATTGACATAATGCTTTGAGGTTTACAAAGTGCTCATGGGAATGATTATTTCCCTTGAGTCTCACAACAACCCTATGTGGTAGATGCTACTGTTACCTCCATGTTTGTGGATGGGAAAACTGAAATGGAGAGAATTTATTTATTTTTAATTTTATATATATATATATATATATATATTGAAGCTTTTTATTTGCAAAACATATGTATGGGTAGTTCTTCAACACACCCTTACAAAGCTTTAATGGAGAGAATTTAAATGACTTGTTCAGAATCATTGTCTCAGAAATGGTCAGAAGTACAAAAGGGAGCAAATATAGGCTTGATGAAAGGGGCAAAAACTTTCTCGAAATTAGAGCACTTCTGGGGCAGCTAGTTGGTGTAGTGGATAGCTCTGAAGTCAGGAGGATCTGATTTCAAATCTGGCCTCAGACACTTAACACTTCCTGACTTTGAGACCTTGGACAAGTCACTTAACTACAATTGCCACAGGGAAAAAAAGAATTAGAGCTCTTTCAAAGACTGCAGGGCTACCTCAGAAGGAAGCTCTGACTTGGGGATAAAAAAGATTTGAGTTTGAAACCCACCTCAGATCCTGGCTAGATTTCTCTCTATAAATCAATCAATTCTCTTAATTAAAGAGCCTACGATGGAGGGCAGTGGTGTCAAACTCAAATAGAAATAAGAGCCATTCCTCTATACATAAGGATCTCACACAGTAACAATTTTAAAATGTAATATTATCTATGTTTTATTGTATTTTAATTTATTTTGGTGACTATATTACCCAATAACATTTAAACCTGGTTCAAATGATGCTCAGGAGTGTCGTGAATGTGTCTGACACCTCTGATGTAGGAAATGCAAAGACAAAATGTGAAACAGAATGAACCTTGCTCAGCCTCAGTTTCCCCAGCTATAAAATTGGGATAACAATATTGGTGGTACCTCCTGTTAGGTTTGTTGTGAGGGCTACATGAGATAATATCTATAGCACAGCCTGCAAAGGCCAATGGCAAAATGACCTCTAGAGGTCATTAAGCAAAGGCTACATGACTATTCATTGGCTAAGAGGTACTTCTATTTTTAGGTTGGACTCTGAAATTCCTTCCATCTTGGAGATTCTGTGATTTTATGAAATTTATACTCAAGTCTTCCTGATTCCAAGACTAATTTACACTCTACGGTTACCATATATTTGGTTGTGAAGAACATATGTACATGTATATACATTGCAAATGTATGTTCATATTTCTGTGCATATATGTGCATGCATGTGAGTGTGTGTATGTGAATACAGCTTAGTCAAGTCCATTGTCCTTCAGACTGAGGAAAGGAAATTGCCTCTATTTTTGCTTTCTGGAGGCAGCTTAGGGGGTTTCTAAGGCTCTGCAGCAATTCGATGGGTCAACCATCCAATAACTCCCCTTTCCTAGGAAAAGAAGTTCAGTAGCTGACAAAGTCCTGAGGCTATTGGTGTGAGCTGAATGTTGGAAAAGGGAGGAATGGCAGGCATCCAAGGGGCCCCTTCTCTCTATACTCAAGGCACATAAATAAGCACCTTAGTACTGAGAGGAAAAGTCAAGTTTGCTTAACTAATCATTAAAATCCTGTGGACCCACACAGTCTCTCTCTTTCTGAAAAACCTATTTTCAGGGAAAATAAAGCAACTAATAAAATGCTTGGGCATTCAATCTCAAGTGCACTCTTTTCTAGAATAATCTTGTGACATATCATGAGGCAAGCTTCTTTCCATTGGGCATTTTTCTTTTTTTTGTAATATCTTTTAAAATTCCCTTTATTATGCAACATGTCTCTTCTTTGCTACACAGTTTGGCATGAATTCCTAAGGTTTTGACATATATTCTTTAATACTTCCCCATGAACTCACTCACTAGGATCTTGAATATATCTTGGAAAGATAGATTTTATCCAAGTGATAGCCCATCAGTATTTAAAAATTTAATTTATTTTTATTCAGAACTTCACATCAAACAGAATCAATATTTCCTCATGCAGAGGAGAGCTGAAAAAGAGGAAGTTATAGATCTCTACTGTGCACATGATAGTTTTTTTTCATTAAGTTTATAATAATTTAAATCTCATCTCTTTTGCTTAAGTCTTCATTCATGATCTCCATCCAACTAACTCTTCCACCAAATGATACAGGGAATACTGCACTGGACTAAGAATCAGGGGAATATGGATTCTAATTCTGATTTTTATACTATCTGTGTAACCTTTCTGGGCCTCAGATTCTTCAGACATAAAATGAAGGGTCTTGATGTCCTTCAAAGTCTTTTTTAGCTAAAAACCTGTGATCTCTTGATTTATAAACTTAAGTCTCATGTCTGGCACATACTAACTATGTGATCCTGGGCAAGTCATTTCCTCCCCAGACTTCAGAAAAAGGAGTCATCATCTGTAGAATGATGGGGTTCAATCTGCTCACTCCTGAAGCTCTAAATCAGAGCTCTAGATGTGTGATCTCTCTTTCTTCACTAGCAGCATCTCTTTTTACTTCTCAAAGCAATCTTTGTTCCAACCAAGTGAATTTGCTTATGATGGAATCCACCATCCCCCAAGACCAATTCTATTCTTTATGCCTTTGCACTATGCCTATTCCTGTATTGACTGGAGGTTGGATTAGGGGATCTCTAAGGTTCCCTCCCACCCTGGCATTCTATGTTCTTTGTGTCTGTAGTGTGTTATTTTGTTGGTAACTGATTGTCTTTTCATGAATGTTTTGTCATCTAGATTATAAGCATCACCAAAGCTAGTCAAAGGCTGTATCTTCTTTTCCTAGGTTTCCTGATACAGTGTTCTGAACTCAGCAGGAGGTCAATCTGAGTTAGCTAACCCCTGGGTCTGGCAAATTTATGTATAAGCGAAATTGAGGATCATTGCTGTCAGCTCAGGAAATGTGAACAGTCAGATGATGGGACTTGGCTGCTCTCATCCCCTCTCAAGAGTACTAAACCCAATTGCACTATTTTATAAAAAAAGGAAAAAGAAATCAGGATTTAAAAAAGAAAATTGGGGGGATTGTACTTTAATAAGATGAATTAGTGCTCTTGTTGGGCTTCCTAAGACTGATTGGATATGATGATGGAACTGTCACTCAGAATGGCAAGAATATAAGGAGAGCTAAATGGCAAATGGTGATTTGATTATGTCTCAAGTGCAATATTACGAAGAGAATGAATTAAGGCCATCATTTTGTCCAACCTCTGATGGCAAGATAGCCCTTGAAATGAGCTATATTCCCGAGATAATTATGGCATTCAAGATCTTGGATCAATAACAAAGGAGAGATCCTCCCTAGTTCACACTTTGCTGAAGCATATATGCTCCAAACATAAATTGACTTACAAATTCAGGTACTGATCAGTATCACTTTGGAGTCTGAACCCAAAGAAACATTTCCCTTCCTCCCCATTTGACCGTATTTCATTTTCAAGTGGGTTTTTCATGTTTGATCACTCACATGACTCAATTAATGATGTCATCCAGTAGCTTTACATATTTCCAGGGAGTACCTGGAAAAGTCACTTTGGTGCAAAGCATCCCAACTGTCAGTCAATCAATCATCCAACATTTATTAAGATTTGCTATATGTCAGATACTATGCTAGGTACTATAGATAGAAAGACAAACGTGAACCAATTTTTGTTCTCAACGGATTTACATTCTATACTACTGAGCCCATTGAGGGTCTTAGGGGAGAAATATCTTCTCAACTGTCAAATTTGTTATGGGAGAAATATCTACTCTCTAGGTTCGTGTGGTTGGGTGAGTATCTGTTGCCAAAAATATTTACCACAATGCAGAAATTATGGTGGCAAAAACTGAGGTTTTATTATTGTGTTCAAGCATAGATTCAGATCTCAGACAAAAATTTGAATCCTCATCAGGATTTTAACAAACTTTCTTATAGGAAAAATATATAAGAATATCAGAGAAATAATTTGTTTACATATTACAATCCTCTACATCCATCTTAGGTCAAAAACATTAAAGCAAAGATATATCTATAATCCTATACTTCCTTCAGTGTCATAAAAACTGAATGAACTTAGTTAAACCAAATCATAATATCATACATCCCTTAGATAAATAAACTTTACCTAACAAAATTTTTAGGTAAACTAAGCTGGTTTACAGATTAAACTAAATTTAGATGATGCACAAATAGAGTAATCGAGTAGGGGCTTTTACATGTCAACAGTGAGTTAGGGGGAGTTGAGATTCTTCTTCTGGCTTCTCATTTAAGAAATTCTAAAAGTCTGTAAGTAAATTTTCCTATTTTGTGAGGCATATTTTGTTCAAGTTAGGTTAATATTAACCAAAAGATATGAGAGGAATAAAAGGAAATAAAACTCCCACAACAAGGGCATCATTGGATTTTTAAGCACGATGTTGCACAATTTTTAAAGTGGAAATGCAGAGATTACATGATTCAAAGAACATGAAACATTTGACCTTCTTCTTTCCCTCTATTGGTCCAGATGATCCCAACTATCTATTGTGAAGCAATAGCTTTGCATAGTGGATAAGGCACTGAATCTCTAATCAGGAAGACCTGAGTTCAAATTCTTCCTCAGACACTACTTGAATGTCTGCTTAAATCACTTACCCTTCCTATACCTCAATTTCCTCATCTATAAAATGAAGAGGGAGGTTTACATGATGGCCTTTAAAGTCATTACTACCTCTAAATATACGAATTTGTAATCTTGGAAAGTAACAGGATACCCAAAGAAAGACCAGATTTTATAATATACAAAGTCTAAAGGGGTCCCCAGGAAAGTGATAGGAGTTTCCTTGTCCATTAGTCCTACCAGGACTAGGATTTCCCCACCACATCCTTCTCCAAAGCTGGTCTAGGAATTAGGGGACTTCAGATCAGAGGGTCATAAATCTAGCTGGAAGGTGTCTCAAGAGATATGTAGCACAGCTTATCTCAAATCTAGTTTGACCAAACAGTTGCCATGTGGTTATCCAGACTTATAGCAGGTTTCTTCATGTTTTTGGTGTCAGAGACTGGTTTGATGAAGCCTAGAAATCCTTTCTCATAATAAGGATTTTTAAGCAATTGAAAGAAATGCCAAATTTCAGTTAAAGGTCAGTAAAAATAAAGATGTAATTTTTTTTCTCTGCCTATGTTCCTATTTTCTCTGAAATCTATCAGTAGTCCCCTGGCTAAGATGCAGGATTTGCAGGAAGATTTACAGGAAGATATGGATTAGTAGATAAGAACTGTGTGGGAGAAAATATGAGTGGGTTGCTACTCGAGCCATTGGAGGGAATTCTCATATCAATAAGTTCCTAGAGCCATTGAAAGAATGATGGTATGTTTCCTATATATCCTAAAGAGTTTGGGTTTTGAACTTTTTAAGTGTTAGAAGAGGTATAAAACAGGAAATTGTACTTGTTAAAAAAACTTACCTCCACTGCTGCTTTTGCCCTTTCAAATTCTTCTTCTAAGGAGTGATTTCTGGAAAGTAATGCACTTCCCCAGCGCTGTTCTTTGGTCAGTCGAGCCTAAAATAAGCCCAAAACAATAACATTGTAATAAAATGAGTCACAGCTGCCTGACTCCTAATTTCACTCCATTTGGCCTCCAACAGAATTCAAGAGGCACCTACTGTTTACTACTTAGCAATCAGAATATTTCTCACAGGGTAGATGATTCCTTTCCATGGGAAGTAGAGAGCTGCTCATGGGCCAGGATAGACTTGATAGCAAAACGAGCCTTGTGGAAGATCAAAGATTTGGCTAAATTGGTAATCTGATGGTCATACTGCTCTCCAGACACCTTGTGCTACATTACCTCCTGCTATTGCAGATCATCCTACTTTCACTATGATCATTCTTTTCAACCCCCTCCCACTGGAATTGCCCAGATTCTAATTTGGATGTCTTGCCTGAAACTGGCCCTCATCACTTTTCCACCTTCCCTTTTTCTCTTGGACCTCCCAATTTCTAGTTTTCCTTTAGGTGTCATCTCTTTTAGTTAGAATGTTAGCTCTTTGAAGAGCTCTCTTGGTATTTATATTGGTATCTCTAGCACTTAGCATAGTGCCTGGCAAATAGTAAAGGCTTAATAAATGCTTTATCTTCTCTCCCTCCTCCCCTTTCTTCCCTGATGTCTTCCTTCTTCTGGGTTCCTTCCTCCCCGCACAGCAGGGTAAGCTCTGAACTTCTGCTTCTTCCCAGCAACAACTATCTAATGGACCTCATCCCATTCCTTTAGAATCTAATTTTTGTGAAGGAAGAGCAGAAGTTAATAGGCTATACCTAAATAGACACATTAATTCTAGCTGATGTGTTACTTTTAAAAATTAAATGCTAATTTTTCAATTATAAAGCATTTATTTTTTTCTCTTTCTCCCACTCCATTCCTCTAGTGGAGGAAAAAAAGAGAAAAATTAAATTCATGTAATAAACATGCATAATCAAGCAAAATTAATTCCCACATTGGCCATGTCCAAAAACATGTCTTTTTCTGGAGATAGAGTCCATTGTCTCTTTGTCAGGAAGTAGGCACAAGGCTTTATCATCAGTTTATAGTGAAATGATTAGAACCAGGAGAACAATTTCTACCACAGTATGTTAATTTTTACAGGTTGCATAACACCTTCACTCAGTTAGATGCATACATCTCCAGAAGGCTCTGAAGAATTGTTTCTAATCATGTGAATTCTGTACAATTGTACACTCTAAAGTCAAATGAGAATTCATTTAGTCCAATGTCTCCAAGGAGGAATCTTTTCTCTAACATCTCCGACCAGAGCTCAGGAAATAAAGAGAGAAAAAACTTTAGAAGTCATTTATTCCAATTCCCTTAATTTACGATGAGGAAACTGAGGCCAGAGAAATTACATGACTTGTTTGAGTCCATATTGTTAGTATTTAGCAGAATCAGAACTTAAACACAGGTCCTTTATCTCCAAATCCAGGATTCTTTCACATATTTCACCATATTCCATTCATCCCCAGCCTGAGCACTTTCAGGAACAATGGGCTTGTTAGATTTTGCATAAACTTGCCATTTTGGGACAACTTTGATGATTAAAAAGTACTTCTCTATAAGGCTCCCCTCCCCTCCTTTTCCTATCCTTTCTATCCCTGTAGCTTCCCTTTTATAAATAGGGATAAGAATCTGGCAATGTTTGAAGCACAGACACCATGGAAAGGAAACTATTTTCACTCCCTCTTGCCAACAAGGACCCTTATTCCTCTGCTTCTAGTGAATGAGCCCTTTGGTATAGAATCTGGTTACAGATGTCCCTTATGACTATAGTAAGTTAAGAAGCCTGGAGAACCCCTGGTTCTGACACCGTCTTCTCAGCATCAACTGCAGAGTTGGACCATATGTTGCTTTCATTTTGTTAAGTCACTTGTAATTCCTTTTAGGGCTTTTGCTTGCAGAGCCTGAAGAAACAAACCTTTTCGTGGAAACCCAGAATGCTTTACTTGGTACCTGAGTAAAGAGTGATTTTATACTGGTCAGTTTTGAAGTCCCAATGGGGTTACAGCTGCTTCTTTTTTCAAGTTGTAGATACTTGATCATTTTAGGAAGGACAGAGAAAGGGGATCCAGATGGGAATAGTAACTGCTGGAAAACAAAAGGTGGGGCTCCAAGAAGGATATTGTTTGTTCTGAAAGGCAGTGTTGCACAATAGATAGAGAGACAGGAAAACCTGGGTTTCATTCCCACCTAGGTCACATTTTGAATGCACATGTAAAGTTGGGTGGGTCACGGAACTTCAGTCTTTAAAACTAAGGTGCAGAGCAAGCATTGATCTGGGTTGAGAGAGGGAGCTTCCTCATGGGAACTCTCTACCCAAATGGAATCATAGGTCTCCCCAAAGGAAGAACTTTTCTGTCTCATTTATTTAGAAATACAAGCATCAGAACCCTTCCAAACATTGTTAATGATTTCTGTTTAGAAATTATATCCTCTAGGCACAAATATATAGAGAGATATAAAATTAACATTTTAAAAATGGCTTCTTAGCCTCAAATCAGATTAAAAAAAATCTGAATCCCTAGAAGGCACTAAGACCCCCTCTTACTTGTCACTTCAGTTTTCAATGATGTATAAGCAATTAATTTGCCTTCTAATTTATACACATTATATTGCCTGATGTAACAACTCCTTTGCACGAGGGCTTCTCTGGAGTGTGTGCACTCATTTTCAGCAGCATAAGAATTCTGATTCCATTTGTGTTGTTTTTCTTACCAATCACTTCTAAGAAACTTGCATTAACAGAATAGTAGAATCAAAAACTATACCAGAAAAGTATTCCCACAATACTTTTCCTCCCCAAAGTACAAACAAGTTAGAGACAATGTATGTGAAGATTCAATTGGACAAATATATATGTACATATATATATATACATATATATATATATATGTATACACACATATTGCCCACCAACTAGGAAGTGTTAGGTGTCTGATGTCAGATTTGAATTCAGGTTCTCCTGACTTCAGGGCTGGCGCTCTATCCACTGCACCACCTAGCTGTCCCAATGGTTAAATATATTTTGAGGAGATATGCTCAGAAACAGAGGCTACACTGTTATCTGATACCTGTCACTACCAAGAAGTAAGAAGAAAAAGGAAGAACAAGAAGGAAGGAAGAAGAAGGAGGAGAAGGAGAAGAGAAGGAGGAAGAGGAGTAGGAGGAGGTAGAGGAAGAATAGAAGGAAGAAGGAGAAACTCATTGAACTGAATTCAGTAAAATAACAGAACTATGCCACTTGGTGCTGAAATCATGTTTCCTATCAAGTCTGGGAGTTCCTCTCTGAGCCTAGTTCATATCTTATTTACTTGAAGTATTTCCTTCAGTTTAACTCTTATTTTACAAACATTTCTAACTACATCTTGATACTTTCTCCCCA
This sequence comes from Myrmecobius fasciatus, assembly GCA_023553655.1. Taxonomy (NCBI): domain Eukaryota; kingdom Metazoa; phylum Chordata; class Mammalia; order Dasyuromorphia; family Myrmecobiidae; genus Myrmecobius; species Myrmecobius fasciatus. The sequence continues at coordinate 16,359 of JAJPUD010024749.1, forward strand.
ATGAGCCCCACATGGAACAAGAAATGGTATGGAACAAAACCATTTCTTTTCTTCGTTTTCTAAGGATAATAAATTTGGAAGAGACCTTGTAGTAATTGAATCCAATCTCCTCATTTTACAGATGAGAAAATAGGTACAAGTTAAATGGCTTATCCATAGGCATATGGCTAATCAATATCTAAGGCAGGGTTATATGGCTAATCAATATCTAAGCCAGGATTTGAATTTGGGTCTTCATGAATGCAAGACCACCATCCTGTACTCATTCTGTCATGTAGCACCCAGAAGTCCAATTTTGACAGTCTTCATATTTTCAATATATTTATTCTCCAATGACATGGCAATCACTTATTACCTATTGGCATATTGTTCATAAATTTAAGAATAATGAGAATGGCATTTTATTTCCAGTGCTTATGTCAGAGTATTTTAAGTGACATCTCAATAATTTATCAGAATTTTCATAAGAAGAGGGGGAGAGTCCAGGGAGAGGTGTTCCCTAAAATGCTCAGGGTTATACCCTTGTATGGTTTTAGAGAACATAATCCAAATTGGAATTGCATTTGGAAACTAAAAGGGAATCAATGCCAAGGGTATCGTTTCAGTATATTTTCAGCACTCTGGAACCCGGCCACTCACTATGTTCTGCAACAGATGTACTTTTTAGGGGCTTTGTAAAAATAAATACAAGAATCTTTTTAAACTCATGTAGATATACAATGGCATATATAAAGTGTATATGAATTTACGAGGTGGTCAAAAAATAAGATTCTAGTTTGGAAAAGATGGCTGAGAAAGAAAATAATAAAAATATATTAGAGGTGATATAAAAGTACATAGAGGGGAGAAATCCATCACTGGGAAATGTTAGATAAACTCTGGGACTATTAGGATGAGGTGATACCTCAGGAACATTAAATAAGATAGCTGTGTGATCCGGACAAGTCTTTTTAACTGTTTGCCTCAGTTTGCTCATCTATAAGATAAACTAGAAAAGGAAATCACTCCGGTATCTTTGCCAAGAAAACTTCAATTGGGATTACAAAAAATCAGATATGACAAAAAAAAAAACAGAAAATAACTGAACAAAAATGATGTGTCATGTGTCATGTGGGTCTCCTCTTTCAGGTAATAGGTCCCTCTGAAATATGGACTAGTCCTGATATACTGTCCTGGAACATTTTACAAAAGCAACCTTAGTACAATAAAGGACCATGCTATGTACTAACTTTTCTGCCCTAATGCGTCTTTTCACGGGTGAAAGATGATCAGCTTTTCATCAGACGCACACCTAACAAGGTCCCATTACTGTGTCTGGCTCTTAGGTCATCAATGTTTCAAGACCAGTCTGGATTATAGATTGCAGGACAGAAAGGTCACTGTTTAGCAAGAAGAAGAGGTCTCTTAGCATGCTGGGATTACAGTTTATGTTTTGCTTTTGACTTGAAACTATAAATGAGACTAGAATCTTCTTCTGATTGCACAGTTCTTATTTAAGAGGCATGCTTTGTGTTTGAGAAGTAAAAAGTCCTTATACTTTGATCTCACCCTTCCTGTTGCCATTATTTTTTTCTCCAAATATTTACCTTGTACATATCTACTTACATAGGTGTTCGTTCCCCTAAAGACTTTAAACTTCTTGAAGACAGGGGATATTTCACTTTTGTCATTATGTCCTTGGTGCTGGGCATTTAATAGGTTGATTTAATTGGATTGATCAATTGATATTAGTGAGTAGATCTTTTGTCAATTACATCCTCCAATGCTTATCCAGGCAAAGAAAAAGCAAAAACCGCCACTATCTTCAAGGGGCTTAGAGAGGGAAAATATAAGGGTTGGATGAGTTTATGAACTTCAGTTCCTATAGGGGAGTTTTGTGATTCTGTGAAGATAAGAAGCATCTAGCTAACATTTTCTATTTTTTAAAAGGAATCCCAGTGTGATAACCAAAATGTTAGATTTGAAATCTAGAAGATCTGGATTCAAATCTTGCTTCAGATACTTATTA
>JAJPUD010024750.1:650-18363 GCA_023553655.1 Myrmecobius fasciatus
TGCAAGCAAACATCAATAGAGAGTGTGAAAATGCTATGTTGTGGTCCACCCTCAGATCCCACAGGCCTCTCCCTGGGTGTATATGGTTTTCTTCATCACTGAACAACTGGAACTGGTTTGAAACATCTCATTGTTGCAGAGAGCCATGTCATTCAGAACTGATCATCATATAGTCTTGTTGCTGTGTATAATGATCTCCTGGTTCTGCTCATTTCACTCATCATCAGTTCATGCAAGTCTCTCCAGGCCTCTCTGAAATCGTCCTGCTGGTCGTTTCTTACAGAGCAATAATATTCCATAACATTCATATACCATAATTTATTCAGCCACTCTCCAATTGATGGGCATCCATTCAGTTTCCAGTTTCTAGCCACTACAAAAAGGGCTGCCACAAACATTCTTGCACATGTGGGGCCCTTTCCCTCCTCTAAGATCTCTTTGGGATATAGGCCCAATAGAAACACTGCTGGGTCAAAGGGTATGCACAGTTTGATAACTTTTTGAGCATAGCTCCAAATTGCTCTCCAGAATGGCTGGATCCGTTCACAGTTCCACCAACAATGTATCAGTGTCCCAGTTTTCCCACATCCCCTCCAACATTCGTCATTATCTTTTCCTGTCATCTTAGCCAATCAGACAGGCATGTAGTGGTACCTCAGAGTTGTCTTAATTTGCATTTCTCAGGTAGATCTATACTTAAAGGAAAACCCCTTTAAGGCAGCTATCTGGAGAACAGGTTAGAGAGAGGAAGGACTTGAAGCAGGAAGGAGAATGAAAATCTCATTGCAGCATTCCTGTTGGGAAATGATAAGAAGGTGAACTATGGTGATGGCCAAGAAAGTCATGAGAAAGGGATGATTATGAGAGATGTTGTAAAATGTCAATGTAAAATGTAAAAGTAAAAAATAGTAAGGTTTGTAAATTGATTGTATATGTTGGTGAGAGAATTTGAGAATAATTTCAAAGTAGCAGATCTGGGAAGACAAAAACCTAACCATTGCAAATTTAACTGGAAAGGCAGAAGCAGAGCCTAAGGACAAACCCTGGTTGTTGATTGCCCACTGTACTAGCTTGGACAAAACCCTTAAATGAGAGCAGGTCAAAATCTTACTCTATTCCTTTTTGGTTTGGGCAAATTGCTTTCTTTTTCTGGGTCTCAGTTTTTCCATCTATAAAATAAGAAGATTGGACTAGAAAAGGAGTTCTTAACCTGAATTGATTTCAGGGAATCTATGAATTTGGACAAGGAAAAAATGATTTTTAATGAACATCTACCTGAAATTTAGCATTTTCTTTAAGTGTATCTCCTTGAGATCTATAGACTTCACCACATTTCCAAACACTTCTGTGATACCAAGAAAGAAAGAAAAACAACAACCCTGGAATAGAAAATTGTTAATTTCTATCTAACTTGTGGGTAACAGGACTTATCTCACCTCCGGAGCTTCGATGCGCATTCGGCCAATTAGAGCTGGTCACTAAGAAGAGTGAAGCCAGAGGAATGTAGATCATGGTGGTTCTTTATTCAGCCCCACATTGCCTCCATGGTGTTTTGCCAGTGCCTGCCTTTTTCCTTGTCACCAAGGCTTATATCTTCTCTCCTCTCCTAGCATCGGCTCCTAGGCCTGCCTCTTGCCCTCCTCGTAGTCTTGCCTCTCCTCATCTCCTGACCCCTCCTCCTTTCCTTCCCCCACTCTGAGGTCAAGCTCTTTGTCCATACGCCCACACCCATCATCAGCAATAGGCTTTTAAGGTGTGGTCCCCTTTAAGAGACGGCCAGTCATTGTAATGAAATCATTAATAGCAATCTCCCGCACGCCTAGGGGTCTCAAGGGAATCACACCACATCCTTTGATCCTCAATTCAAGGACAAGCTTCTTGCACAAAATCTTTTAGGGGTCCCCCAACAGAAAATATCTGAGATACATTCTATTCTGACAGGCTCCTGTTTGACTGGCTCTTTGGGTATCTTCATCATGGGAAATGGCTTCTGATCACCCCTTTCCACCAGCAACCCCTGGTCTTTAGGAACTTTTGTCCTTGTAGCACTTTAAGGTTGATACTGTTCTTTCCTTAAAACACATCTTAAGAGATTGATATTTTGTCTTTCTTCAGTCATTTTTCAGTTATGTTCAATTCTGCATAACTTCATTTAGGATTTTTTTTCTTTTTCTTTTTTTTTTTTTTTTTTTGCTGAAGCAGTTGGGGTTAAGTGACTTGCCTAGGGTCACACAGCTAGGAAGTATTAAGTGTCTAGGGTTGGATTTGAACTCAGGTCCTCCTGACTCCAGGGTTGGTGCTCTGTCCACTGCGCCACCTAGCTGCCCCAGGATTTTTTTTCTTAAAAGTATTTTCCCTCTTAATTCCAGGTCAAGACAATTTTTAGCATTGAAATTTACAAGATTTTGAATTCTAAATTTTTCTCCCTCCTTCCCTTCCCTCTTACTAAAATGGTAGGCAATTTGATATGAGTTATACATGTGTAACATTTCCATATTAGTCACAGTTGTGAAAGAAGAAACAGATCAAAAGGAAAAAATAACATGAAAAAGAATAAATGAAAAACGTATCTTCAATCTACATTTAGAATTCATCAGTTCTTTATCCACATGTGAACAGCATTTTACTTTGTGAGTACTTTGCATTTATTTTGGATAATTGTGATGCTGAAAAGAGTTGAGCCATTCATAGTTTATCATCATACAATGTTACTGACACCATGTACAGTGTTTTCTTGGTTCTGCTCACTTCACATGCAAATCTTTCCAACTTTTTCTAAAATCATTTCTCATTGCACAGTAGTATTCCATTATATTTATATACTATAGCTTCTTCCATCATTCCCCAATTGATGGGCATCCCCTCAATTTTCAATATTTTGCCACCATATCAAGGGCTGCTATAAATATTTTTATGATCTTTTTGGGATGTAGACACAGTAATGGTATTGCTGGATCAAAGGGTATGCACAGTTTGGTTGCTCTTTGGATATAGTTCCAAATTTCTCTCCAGAATGATTGGATCTGTTCACAATTCTACCAACAGTGCATTATTATCACAATTTTCCCATATCCTCTCCAACATTTATTTACTTTCCTTTTTTTGTCACAGCCAATCTGAAGTGAGATGGTACCTTGGAGTTGGTTTAATTTGCATTTTTCTAATCAAAAGTAATTTAGAGCCCTTCTTCATATGCCTATAGATAACTGATTTCATCACATGAAAATCGCCTGTTCATATCCTTTGAGCATTTATCAGTTGGGAAATGGCTTGTATTCTTATAAATTTGACTCCGTTCTTTATATATTTGAGAAATGAGGTAAGTCTTTATCAGAAACAATGACTATAAAGATTGTTTCCCAAGTTTCTCTTTCTTTCTAATCTTGGTTGCATTGGTTTGTTTGTGCAAATGCTTTTTTAACATAATATAATCAAAATTATCTATTATATATTTCTTAATATTCTTTATCTCTTGTTTGGTCATGAACCTGTAACTCACTTAACTTCTCCTTTAGGAATTTGGATGCTACAGCATTTAGTGCATATATATTTAGTATTGATATTATTACTTCATTGTCTATGGTACCTTTTAGCAAGATGTAGTTTCTTTCCTTATCTCTTTTAATCAGGTCTATTTTTGATTTTGCTTTGTCTGAGATAAGAATTGTTCCCCGTTTTTTTTTTTTTTTTTACTTCAGCTGAAACATAATAGATTCTGTTCCAGCCCTTTACCTTTATTCTGTAGTGTTTCTCTGCTTCGTGTGTCTCTGCAAACAATATATTATTTCTGATTTTTTGATCCACTCTGCTATCTACTTCCATTTTACTGAAGAGTTCAACCCATTCATATTTCCAGTAATGATTACTGTGTATTTGCTTCTATCCTATTTTTTCTCATTTTTCCTCTTTCTCCTTTCACTTTCCCTCCTTGACAGTGTTTTACTTCTGCCTTCTACCTCTCCTGGTCTGCCTTCTTTTCTGTCAGTGTCTCCTCTCTCCCCCCACCACACACACACTTTATTTAATCTCCTTCCCTCCTACTTTCCTATCAAGTAAAATAGATTTCTATATTCAACTGATTGTGAATATTATTGCCTCTTTGAACCAATACTGACGAAAGTAAAGTTCAAGCAATGTTCATCACGCACTCTCCCATCTTTCCCTCCACTGTAATAGGTTTTTCATGTGAAATAATTTACTCTATTCTATTTCTCCCTTCTTTCTGTACCCAATGTATTCCTCTTCTCATCCCTTAATTATTTTTTATGTCATTCTCTCAAATTCACCTTATATCAGTACTCTCTGTCTATGTATATTCCTTTTAGCTATACTGTTAGTGGTACAACTTTTTAAAATTACAAGTATCTTCCCATGTAGAGATGTAAGCCATTAAGTTCCACTGAGTCCCTTATATTTTCTTTTTCCTTTTCCCCTTTTTAGACTTCTCTTGATTGAAGATCAAATTTTTTGTTCAATTTTGGTCTTCTACTTATGAAAGCCTAAAATCTTTCTATTTCATGGAATAACCATGTTTCCCCTCAAAGTATTATGCTTAATTTCACCAGGTAGGTGATTCTTGGTTGTAGTCCTAGTTGCTTTGACTATTTGGGGTTTTCTTGGCAGAGATACTGGAATAGTCTATCATTTACTTCTTTATTTTATTTTACAGATAAGGAAACTAAGGCAAAATAGAATTAAATAACTTACCCAGAATAGGCTAGCTAATAAATATCTGAGGCTAGATTTGTACTATGGAAGAAAAGTCTTGTCCAGCTACCCAGGTTGAAATTACAAAACTTGTCATCTCAATTTCAAAGTGAAAAAACTGAGGCTCAGAAAGATAAAAGTAACTTCCCCAATGAAATTAAAAAATAGGTGACAGTTCTCCAATGCAGACATTTACTAAGCCCCTACATGTGCTAGTCCTAGAAATACAAAGCAAAAATGAAAAATCAGTTTCTGTCCTCAAGGACAGCAAGAGGGGATACGGATAGAAGCAGATGAATACAACATAAATCTGAGGGAGGAGGATCTAGGCAGATTAGGAAAAACTTCTGCAAGATATGAGAAAACTCTTCCTCCCTCTCCTTTGTAGAGGTGGGGGAGGGAGAGAAGAAAAAAGTCCACAGGTGTGGGAACAATGCATAGAACTGTCAGGGGGGTCTATTTGTTTATTTTGTTGTTGTTGATTAATTGATCTTGTTGAATTTTTTTCCTTCTCTTCTTCCTCTTTTTTCTTTTTTGGAAAAATTCTTTGTTATAAAGAATGGCTCTTTGGGAGGGGGAGGGACACAGGAAAAATCTAGGCCATGTGAAAACAAAAGCTATCAATAAAAATCTATTTCTTTTAAAGGAAAGGCTTCTCCCAGAAGATGGAAATTAAGCTTGAATTATTTTAATTAATGGAAGGGGCTACATTTCAATCCTGGGGAACAATCTATGCAAAGGAACAAAGATGAATGCCAAGGTCAAGTTATACCGAGTTCAGGGCCACTTTGGCTGGAACACAGAGAGTAGGAAGTGGAGGAAGAAAAAGTACTAGAAAAAGTTCAGACTGATGGGCTTTAAATCAAGCTGAATGAGGAGTTTGCATTTTATCTGATGAGCAATAGGGAGCCACCAGAGTTTCTTGAGCAGAGCAGGGACATGATCAGATTTAGAAAGATGATTTTAGTTGACCTGTAGAAGAGAGACTGAAGCAGAGCCAAATACAAGTCTCAAACACTATTTTAAATGCTGGTCTTCTGTCTCCAGAATCAGAGCTCTTTGCTACACCACTGGCAGAAGTAGTATTGAGGAGTCGGGGCATAAGCAGCTCCCCCAAACCTGCCTTTCAGAAGGGAATAGGGCAAATAACAGCTTATATTTATAGAGATCTTTAATTCCCCAATCAACTTTCTTGAATTACTTTGATCCTATGTTACCAATTGCCTCTTAACTGGATGTTCCATTGGCATCTCAAACTCATGATGATCAAAACAGAACTCATTATCTTTCCCCTAAAAAGGTTATCTTCATTTTTAAGGCACCATGGTTTTTCCAATCAGCCTGGTGGTTCAGAGAGTAGGATCTAGAGTCAGGAAGACCTGAATTCTATTTTTGTTTCATGCACTTAATAGAGTAAGGTATGTCTGTATAATTTTGATGTTTGATTCAGGGCAAGTCATTTTAACTCTGTTTGCCTCAGTTTCCTCAACTGTAAAATGTGAAGAATATAACAATACCTCCCTCCCAGATTTGTTGTGAGGATTAAATGAGATTATATTTATAAAATCCTTAACTCAGGACATGGCACATTTTTGGTTTTTGTCATTCAATCATTTGAATTGTGTCCAATTCTTTGGGACCTCATTCAGGTTTTCTTGACAAAGACAATGGTGGGGTTTGCCATTTCCTTCTCCAGCTTTTTTTATAAATGAATAGACTGAGGCAAACAGGGCTAAGTACATGCCCAGGATTAAATGTCTGAGGCCTGATTTAAATTCAGGGGAAAAAAGTTTTTTTGACTCCAGGCCCAATCTTCTAATCTACTTAGCTGCCCATGCTACAAAGTAGGAACTACACAAATGGTTATTCCCTTCTGTTCCCCTTCCCTTTCCTCTCTTTCCTTACCCTCCACTACTTTCATCCCAAACTCTGTATCAATCTGTCCCAGGTAAGTTCCACTGATGTGCTTACTATTCCTCAAACTTCCCATTATATGTCCCACCTCCACACCTTTGCAGTGCTATCAACCTGGAGTACTTCTCCTCCTTATCTCTCTCTGTCTCTGTCTCTGTCTCTGTCTCTGTCTCTGTCTCTGTCTCTCTCACTTCAGCTGGCTCCTTTCAACTTTCAGCTCAAATCCTACCCTTTGTAGGAGGCCTTTATGGGTTTTCCAGATACTAATGTCTTCCCCTTTGTGACTCCTCGCTGTAGATTCTGAAAGAATCTTATGTGCACCTAGTTATTGATATGCTGCCTCTTTCATTAAGGACAGAGTCTTAACTTTCTATCCCCAGAGATTAGCACAGAGCAGGGCACAAAATCAATACTTAAAGTAATCATCTTTTCATTGACTGATTGATCACTATCTGTATTACTTCAGGGAATTCATTTTATTTCTCTGGGACTCAATTTTTTATTTAATAAATGAGGTTGTTGGTCTAGATAAACCCTGGGATTCCCTCTAGATCTATGATTTTATGGTCCCCATTTTACAGATGAAGAAACACAGTCTCTGAAAAGCAAAATGGCTTGCCTATGGTCACATGACTACTCAGCAGTGGCTGAAGTACAGAGCAGTGGCTGGAGAGGAGCTCTTCGAAACCAAAGTTCATTTATTCCCAGAATCACAGAATATCAGAAGATATTGAAGAAATGGCACCTAAATTGAACTTTAGTGGAATTGATTTAATGGAACTTAACAAACAAAGAAGGGGGAAGAAAGGCATTCTAGGCAGCAGAGAATGATTTTAGAAATGTACATTTATTATTATAAATTATTTTTTTATTTATATTTATAAAATATTTAGGTTGAAGAGTAAAACATTGAAAAAGGATTAATATCAGATCCCTAAAACGTTAGGTGTCAAATTACAGAGGGCCTGAAAGGCCAAACAAAAAGTTTGACCTTTAGTGGAGAAGGACTAAAAGCTAGGGTTGGGATGAGAGAAGGGTCAGATCTTGTGCATTTGAGTGTAAAGAGATGCAAGACCCAAATCCCCTTCTCTTTTCCCCTCTCTAACCAGCTTCTCTTTCCAAAGTTGAAACAGTGGTCACAACCTACCCAGGTCCGTCAAGAACAAGCCAAACCAGAATAACCTCATTTTCTTTTTTTGACAGGGTTATTCAACTGGTAGATTGGGGAAATGTTGTAGACAGAGTTTACTATTATTTTATAAAAGCAAGTATTTTCAGGATAGTCTTGTGGACAAGATAAAGGGATGTGGACTAAACAATAATACAGCTAAGTGGATGGAGGACTCTACAAAGACTCATTGATGAATTGATGTTTGTGTTCAAAATACCACTAAACTATGAATACCCTTTGACCTAGTGATACCAGTACTAAGTTTTTATCACTCAGCCAAAGAGATTAAAGAAAGAGGAAAAAGACTCATATGCACAAAAAAAATGTTTATAATATCTCTTTGTGGTAACAAAATAGTAAAGCTGAGGAAGTACCTATCAATTGGGAAATTGCTGAACAAATTCTAGTTTGGGAATATAATGGAACGTTATTGTACTGTAAAAAAGATGACATTTTTAAAAATTTCAGTGTACAAACTGATGCAGAGTGGAATAAGCAGAACCAGGAGAACAGCATTGTAAAGAAAAACAAGTTTGAAAGACTTAAGATCTCTGCTCAATGTGATGACAAACTACAGTCTCAGAGAATTATTGATGAAACCTGCTGTTGTTGTTTGTTCTACATTCTCCAAGAGGCCCATGACATCAGGGAGGTGATGCAAGTGAACTGGATTTGAGTGAGGGAAAGCTGTGCAAGGTCACCTGCCTCACTTTCCCCTCCATTGCCATCTGGATCCAATGGCACGAAATAGATCAAGATGACTGGAAAAGGCCCTGGATGAAATCCTATCCACCTTATGACACAGGGGTGATTCAAGGTAAAAACTGAGAAGACATTTTTATTTTGATATTAAAAATGATATGTCCAGTCTGAGAATGTGTTTTGCTTGACCATGCATAATGTTGCAAGGATTTTTTTTCTTTTTTTAAGGGAAGGGTAAAAGGAAGAGAAAGAGTTAGGGATAATGTTCCCCTCACCTCCCCCAATAAGAAGAGAACAGAAGGAAGACCAGAAGGATTAAAAAGCAAGCTGGACAGCAATGAAATTGACATGTTGAATTTATTATATATGTAAAAGGAAACACAAGCTCTATATACTAGAGATTCACAGTTTCATATGCAATCCACTCCATCTGTTCCAAGATGTGTATAAAATGCTCATTTTATTTGGTTTGTTAAGTTCAGGATTTTAAAAATTTAAGGCTAAAAATCTAAAGCTTCTTAGAAAGAGGTCTCTAGGAGAGTGCCCCAGGGATCCGTGCTTATGTCTGAGCTATTAGACATTTTTTATGACTTGGATGAAGTCACAAAAGGTGGATTTGTGATGATGAAAAGTTGAGGTACATGCATATCCAACATGTTGGACAACAGATTCTGCATTCAAAAAGATCTCAACAGGTGAGAATGTGATGTATTGAATCTAAAGAGATGAAATGAACAAAAGATGAAAATAAAATCTTATCCAATGGCTTGAAAAATCATTTCTGTAAGTATAGGATGGAGTGGAGGTATAGACACTAGCTCTTTCAAAGCAATCTGGAGTTTAAGGGGACCATAAGCCAATGAGATTCAGAATTGAGATATGGAAGCCAAAAAAGTTCAAGCAATCTTTGGTTTGATTGAGAGACAGTGTTTAGAACTAGAGAGATGAGAATTTTGCTATATTTATTCTACCACAGTCAGACTTCATTGGGGATGAAGGATATTCAGGTGTGAGCACCACATTTTGGAAAGACATTATTGACAAATTGGAAAGCCTCCAGAAGAAGATAACCAAGATACTTAGGAGATTGGAGATTGTATAAAGTCTAGTTAGGGGAACTGGGAATGTTTAGACAGGACAAGAGAATATTTTAGGGGAAATGTGAGAGATGGCTTTAAATGCATGAAAGTCTACTTTGTGTAACTTAATTCGACTCAATTTCATAAACATTTTAGTATATAGTTACTTTGTGCAAGGCACAAGACAAAAAAAAATAAACCCTGCCCTCCAGATGTTTATATTCTACTGGAAGAATGCAATGTATTTATTTGAAGGACTATGAAGAGAAGACAAAGTGCAAAGGAGATTGTGTTAAGTAGAATCAAAAGGATTTGGCAACTGATTGGATTGGGCGTCAGAGAGAAGAGTCAAAGATGATTAGGGATAATTGGAGGATAGTGGTACCCTCCTCAGAGAAGTCTGGAGGACTTGTGTGTTTAAAGGAAAATTTAGTGAATTCTGTTTTGGATTGTTAAGTTTGAAGGGCCTGTGAGATGTCCAGGTGGAGATGACTGGCAGGCAGCTGACAACATAAACTTAGAATTCAGGCAACATCTGGATCTATAAAGTTAGAAGTCATCTGCATAGAGATGATAATTGCTCCATTGGGAGTAGATGGGCTCACTAAGGGAGAAAGCTTAGAGACAGGTGAAAAAGGCTCAGGACAGAAGGATGGGAAATATTCCTCTTGGTCCCAGAGTAAAGAACTAGGAGCAATGAACAGGGGCTGGAGGGGGGAAATGGGAAGGGTTGCGTTCTGGAGAGTAAATTGGGCTCCATATAAGGAAGAATTTCCTTACAATGAGAATTGTCCCCAAAATGGAATAGACTTACTCAGAAAGTGATCATAATAATAAAAAAAATAAATCACAAAAAAAGAAAAAATTGCATTTATACAGTGCTTTAAGCTTTGCAAAGCACTTTTTTCTTCATCTTATCTTCATAACACCCCTGTAGTGCTGATATTATTATTCCTTTTACCATAAGGATGTTGACAGTCAAGAGGGATAATTTGCCCAGGGTAGCAAAGTTATCAATCCACAAGCATTTACTAAATACCTACTCTGTGCTGAGATCTGTGCTATTCACTGGAGATCAGAGGCAGAGGGGAAAAAGTTCCTACCCTCTGGGCAAATGACTGGATTCCAAAAAGAGTCATTGATAAATCCATAGTGAAAATACCACTAAATATCTATACTCTTTGACCCAGTGATATCAATACAACCAAACCAAAGAGAGCAAAGAAAAAAGAAAAAGACTCATAAACACAAAAATGTTTATAATTTTTCTTTTTGTGGTAACAGAATGCATCCTGACTGAAGAGATAACAAATACTTGCATATGCTATTGTTTATCCTTCTCAAAAAGGACCAAGGACAGGAAAGCTTGACTTGGTTAGTGAACTGATTAAGTCAGATAGAGATGTACAAAGCCATTGGTTTTCCTCCCTGCTCCAGAGTCATAAGACAAAAGTCAAGACCACTAGTGAGTGCCTGGGAGATATTTAGGATCACTACAAAAGGATTGGAGATAGTTTGGGGAAGAGGCACTAGGAGCTAGGAATTTCAAGATCATTTTTGGTGTCACTTTAGGATTCCAATCCAGTTTTTCTCCACCATCCCTCCGCTCCCCCCCCCCCCCCGCCAGCCACTACACCATGTAGTGGATGGAGGGAGTCCCTCTGTGGGGATGTCTAATTTAGAGGCTGTTCAGGTGCCTGTTGGACTAGATGGCCTCAGGGGGTAAGTCTGTCACTGTGTGTGTCAAAGGGCACCTAGGTGATAAGGAACAGGACCAGGATTCAAATCCATACCGTATGAAAGCAAATTCAGCACCCTTCATACTCCTAAGTGTTGCTAAGCTCAGCACTGTTTCTCTCCTTCCCTCCCAAGGGCAGAAGCAATACCTTGAGCCTTCCCTATAGCGTTGGTGGAAGGGCTGGGGGACTAAGAAAAACAGGAAATTGGGAAGACTCAGGTTGGCCAGGGGACCTTGGGAATGGGAGAGAGGGGTGTTGGTTGCCAAGGTAATGTTTCTCCTACCTTGCATCATCCTCTCCCAGATACACCAGACACAGATCTCTCTTTCCCCAGAGCCTGGCACAATTCTGGGAGGGGGCAGGGATGGAGGGTGCCCAGAGATCCTGGAGCACCATAATGAGCCATGTTTAGGAAGTTCTAGGGATCCAGACAGAAGGAGTTGGAGCAAAGGAGTGGACAAGAGGGAAAGCAGATAGGTTGAAGAGAAATCTGATAAGATGGTCTATAATTAAGTGTTAAACTGAGTGCTGCTGAGGCTCAAGTCTGGAAGCACTCAGAGAAGAAAAGGGTGGTGGAGAGAAGGGAAATCAGGAAAAGCTCCGTGGGGAAGGAAGGACTGGGAGTGTGGGCCATAAATCTGGGTAGGTATTTGGGTAGGTAGCTAGTAACTAACTACTCTGGGCAAAATAATAACATTGTGGCTGAAGTTTGTCTTCAAAATCTGAGCTATCCCTTTCTCTATCCTGCTCCATTTTGAACTAGCAGCCTTACAGAAAGAACACTAGGTTTGGAGTCTGAGAATATGTATTCAAATCCCATTCTCAGGGATGCTAGGTAAAGTAATTGAATGCTAGATTTGGAGTCAGGAAAATCTGAATTCAAATCAAGGATTGTTGTGAGGATCAAATGAGGAAATATTTGTAAACTAATTTGCCAGCTTTAAAATGCTATATAAATACTATCATTATCATTATTATTGCTGTTATTATTTCACCCCTAAAGTCAACAGATTCTAGACTAGAAAGTACTTTTGAGATCAACCAGTTCAACCATTCCATTTTAAAACTGAGACCCAGGAGGAAAAAAACATTTATTTAGTACCTACTATATGCTAGGCTTTGTGCTAAGGCTTTTCAAATATTATATCCTTTTTTGTTTAAAGTGATTTACCCAACATTACATACAGAGCTGGAAGATGTAACTCAGGTCTAGAAGCCCTAGCTCTGATATTTACTGCCTATATGATTTTGAAACAAGTTGGGCCTCAGTTTACTCATCTGTAAAAAAAAAAAAAGGCCATACTAGCTGAGCTTGCAGAGGCAAGTCTGGCTTGGTATCAGGACAAACTTCTTAATTATTGTTCTTGTTCTTCAATCATTTCTGACTCTTCATGACCTCATTTGGGGTTTTCTTAGCAAAGATACTGGAATGGCTTGCCATTTTCTTCTCCAGCTCATTTTACAAATAAGGAAACTGAGGCAAACAGAGTTAAATGACAAGTCATTTAACCTGGATTTGAACTCATGAATGTGAGACTTCCTCATCCCAAGTCCAGTATTTTGTCCACTAAATCATCAAAGAGGCAATGGGTTGTTTCACTTCCTCTCCTTGGAAGTCTTTAGGAAGAAGATAAATGACTTCTTGTCAGGGATGTTATAGTGAGAATTCCTTTCAAAATAGGAATTATATGCGGGCTTAAAAATGGATGGCCACTAAGGACCCTTCCAACTCAGAGATTCTGTAGTTCTGTGACCTCTAAACTTCCTTTCTGTGCTAAATCTGTGGTCCTATTGTAAAGAAGGATCTAGAGCATGCTCTCAATCCCCACTGGCCTTGGCAGGTCCATTCCCAAGATCTCAGCTGCTTTGGCCTCCTGTGGGATCTAAGGGTAGTCCTGAAGAGTTATGCCCCACTGATATGCTTTCCTCCAATGATTATGAGTTGATATCAATTATTCAACTATACTTAATTAGCTTCTAGAAATAAGCATTTAATACAGTAGTATATAGTTGCTACAAAAATATCCTTTCAAATTAGGGGCATAACCTCTCACAAATACATACAGAGTCCAGGGGAAAGTAGGCTAGAGCTTAGAATGCATAATGCTATGGCAAAAGGCCAGAAGGCCTTTTCTCCCATTTTTGAGATACTCATGAAACTCCCCATATGCGTGTTGCTTTTTTTTTTTTTGCTGGGCTTCTTTTAGAGCCTCAAATCTGCCTTTACTCACTACATCCACTTTATTCTTGGCTTCTGTAGCAGATGATACTATCAGCCCCTGCTGTCCCATGATCACTGCTAGGAAGACAGTGAAAATGTCCAAATCCTCTGGTCCTCTGGTATCCAAGAGGTTCTCTTCCAGAAAAGGGCATGTCGGGATGGAGGTAGTAGAGACAGATAAATGGAGGAGGGAGGGGTACAAATTAAATTTGTCCTCAACCTCACTCCCCCTACTCCTAAGAAATTAACTTTCTGGGGTTTAACCAGAGCACTCTTGGCTTGACCAATCCTTAACCAATCTATACACATTCTCCATGCAATATCACTTCAGTTGATAGAGGATTTTTTCTGCAATTAGTTGAAAGTCAATGATGGAGTGGTTCAAAAGAGATTTCTCTCCTGGTTACAGTATTAAGGCTCAGCATCTTGAAATTTACTTTAAATGATTTGACTGGTTATTTCAATTAACTCCCAGTTTTATATTATAATCACCTGATTACAGATCCTGGGTTTTTTTCCATTATGCCTGCAGCCTTCCCAAGAAAGCTCTGTTCATTTCCCTGAGTTTGAGGACATGCCCTGGGTTTTTACTTTCCCATAGCAGTTGTCTTCTAAGACTATCCTCCGATAGTAGAGAAATGTCAGATGTCAGAGTCTGGAAGAGCAAATGGGGAAGAAGTGGGGAAGCCTCCTCCTAATGTATCAGCACAGAGAATGGCAAGTTCTCATCAAAGGTATTAAACTTAGTACATATGTGTCCCTGGCACTGGGCAGGGTTGCATGTCATTTCTAGGAGGATGTACACATCTGACGAGGCTATTCCTAAAACATCACTCATTGAAATTTAGAACTGTATCTCAAGGGCTAATAAACTGTATATACCCTTTGATCCAGCAATACTAGGTCTGTATCCCAAAGAGATATAGGAAAAGAATGTATTCATACAAAAATATTTATAGTAGCTCTTTTTGTGGTGGCAAAGAATTGGAAATCGATAGGATGTTCATCATTTCGGGAATGGCTGAACTTGTGATTTATGTGGTACCTAAATGTAATGGGGTTCTATTGTGTGATAAGAAATGACAAGCAGGATGATTTCAGAACAACCCAGAACTGATACAGAGAGACATAAACAGAACTAGGAGAACATTGTACACAGTAAGGATCAACTGAGAATGACTTAACTATTTTCAGCAACATAATAATCTAAGACAATCACAAAAGATGAAAAATGCTAGCCACACCCAGAGAAATTACTGGATTCTGAATGCAGATCTGAGCATACCCTTTATATATGTGGCGGGGAGGGTTAGTTTGTGTTTTCTTTCACAACATGAGTAACATAAAAATATATTTTTCATAATTGCACATGTTTAACCTATATCAAATTGCTTACTATTTCAGGGAGAAAGGGAGAGAATCTGGAACTCAATTTTTTTTAAATGAATGTTAAAATTTGTTTTTACATGTAAGTGGGAAAAAACATTTTTTAAAAAATCACCACCTTAATATACATACACACACACACACACTTTGACACAGGTGGATACATCTAATTTTCTGGCTAATTAATGAGTAGAATTCTCAGTCACAGTCACTAAGGCAACCTGAAAAGCGAACTCTAGTCCCTGGGCAGAAAAACTACCTCTCATGGAAGCAGAAAGTAGTGATCTGTCAGGGAACCCCAATGGGAAATGCATCTTGGAAATATGGATAAAGTGTAAAAAGGATGAAAAGGATGCAGGTTGTGAAGAGCTTTGAATGCCAAATAGAGAATTTTCTACTTGATCCTGGATGTCATAGGAAGCCACTGGAGTTTATGGAGTAGGGGAATGATATGGTCAGATCTCAGCTTTAGGAAGATCAATTTGACAGCTGAGTGGAGCATCAGCTTGAGACAGGGAGACCAACCAGCATGTTGTTGGAATAATCCAGGTGTGAGGAAACATCAGGGGTTGTTAAATTGCTATGTTCCCCCAAACCCAGTTCTCCACCACATTTCTTTATTTCTCCTAAAAGTACCCCAACTATCAGTCACTGAGAAATTTAACCTTAAAATTACCCAAGATTTTCTTGGATGACTCTGTATTTCCTTCTGCTTCATCCCTCCATACGCAATCAATTCCCAAATTTTGTAGATTTGATCTATATAATATCTCTCATATTTATTCTCTTCTCTCTTTTTCACTGCCCTCTTTCAAACTATTACGATCTCTCATCTGCAGTATTGAACTAACCTCCTAATTAGTCTTAGCCTTCAGCCTCTTCCCTTTCCAATCCATTTTCCACACAGCTATCCAATTGATATTTCTACAGATCTAATTTCACTCTCCTGCTAACAAAGCTCTACTAACTACCCCTTTCCAACCCTCTCTGGAATTTAAAGCCCTTTATAATCTGGCTTTCCAACACATTTTTCCATGTTAATCATTCATGATTCCCTCTCGTGCCTCTATCTCTCAGCCAAACTGGCATATTTAGTCTCCTTTACACATGACATCCCCTCCTCTGTACCTTTGCATAGGCTGTGCTCCTCCATGCTTAGAATGCCCTCTCTCTTCACCTCTACTTTATAGAATCTCTGTCTTCCTACAAAGCACAACTCAACTCTTCAGGAGACCTCCTTTGGACACTGAAGTGATTTCATGATTTTCCTTTCCCTGAAAAATTACTGTGATTTTCCTTTGTATGTATCTTGTATATATTTCTCTATGTATATATTGTTTTCCCTTCCCCACCATAGGATGTAAGCTCCTTTCTCCTTGAGGGCATCTCGGGCACTGAACCCTGTGTCTGGCACATTAATAGGTGCCTGTTGAACTGAATTCCTCAGAAAAATTTCTCTCCTTAGAAGTTGAGGCAGTGACGGTCCCTGGACTGGGAATCAAGAGAATGGAGTTTGAATCCAAATTCTTCCCCTTATTAACTGCATAATTTTAAGCAAGTCCTTTATCATCTCTGGGAACTGGACAAGATGATCTCTAAGGTCTAAGATTCAAATTTAACCCTAGTTCCCAACTATTTTATGGTTCCCAGTCTCATTTCTCTAAGAATTTGGAAAGGTCATGAATAGAGGTAGCCATTAAGTTCACAATACTAATTAGATGGTGGGAAGGGACATCTAGACTAAGGAAGCACAACACATCCTAACTTGGGAATTCACATCAATTCCTTTGAACCTCAGTGTACTAATCTGTGAAAATAGGTATAATACCTCTCGTAGACCTATGGTAAAAAAAACTTCTTCAAATTTTAAAATAGTATTACATGAAGATATGAACTATTTATCAAGCCCTTTCTCTTCTTTGGGAATTCAGTGTCTTCATTTGTGAAACGAGAAGATGATTTCCCTCAAATTATTGTAAGAAAAACATTCTTTCAAAGCTAGCTAGGTGACGGCATGGTGCACAGAGTGCTGGATCTAGAGTCTGGAAAAGCTGAGTTCAAAAACCTGGACATATAACCTCTGTCTGCCTCAATTGTAAAATGGGGATAGTAACAGCACATACATGGCAGGATTGTTGTGAGGATCAAATGAGAATAATACTTGTAAAGTGCTTACCACATTACCTGGCACATAGCGGGAGCCATATAAAGGCTAATTCCCTTTCCCCTTTTACCTCTCCCAACTTAAAGTCCATAGAAAGGAGCATTGTTGTTACTATGGCAGTAGTTGCTGTTGTTGTTGTTATTTCAGAAGTCTGTTGTGTGTAAGCACACGCTTGTCCCTGGCTGTGCTTCTCTCCACACATGGACCAGGGCAGGAGTACTTAAGGGAGGAGGAACTCTCCACTGTTTCAGACACTCTCCCATCCCCATTTATGATACACACATTTCCAGGACAAGCTTCCCAGGGGATTTCCCTGGCAGGTCACCACCCTTTGCTTCCCTGAGAGGAAGTTTTTCTGCCCAGGGACCAGAGAGAACTTTGTGGGCTGCCTCAGTGCCTGTGACTGAGAAATCTGCTCATTAATTAGTCCCAGAAAATTAGGATTGGTCCTAAATATAGCTGCCCAATCAGGCTCCACTTCAGGAGAGAAGCCATCAGTCTGAACAGTTTTGTACTCTCATACACCCAGAGAGAGAGAGAGGAGAGGGGAGAGAGACACAGAGAGAGAGACAGAGACAGAGATGAAGAAGAAGAAGAAGAAGAAGAAGAAGAAGAAGAAGAAGAAGAAGA
>JAJPUD010024751.1:0-18362 GCA_023553655.1 Myrmecobius fasciatus
TTGTAGATATGACTTTTCTTGCACAGCAAGATAACGGTAAAAATGTGTATACACATATTTGATTTGTCAAGTATTTTATTTTATTTTATTTTTTTATATATAAAGCTTTTTTA
Source organism: Myrmecobius fasciatus (assembly GCA_023553655.1). Lineage (NCBI taxonomy): Eukaryota > Metazoa > Chordata > Mammalia > Dasyuromorphia > Myrmecobiidae > Myrmecobius > Myrmecobius fasciatus. The sequence goes on from JAJPUD010024751.1 coordinate 114, forward strand.
TTTACAAAACATATGAGTGACCTTTCAACATTGACCTTTGCAAAAACTTTTTTTTCCCAAGCTTTTCCCCTCCTTCCCCCAACCCCCCACCCCTAGATGACAGGTAATCTAATACATGCTAAATAGGATAAATTATATGACAAATACAATACATGTATACATATGTATACAGTTATCTTACTGCACAAGAAACATCAGATCTAGAAAGAGAAGAAAAAAACAACGTAAGAAGGAAAACAAAATGCATGGAAATATTCACAGAAAGCATTAAAATGCTGTGTTGTGGTTCACTCTCAGTTCCCACAGGCCTCTCTCTGGATGTATATGGATTTGTCAAGTATTTTAACATAATTAAGATGTAGTGGACTTCCTGCCATCTAGGGGAGGGGTGGGGACTAAGGGGAAAAAGTTTGTAGTAAGGGTCAATGTTGAAGAATTACCCATACATATGTTTTGCAAATAAAAAGCTTTAGTAAAAAAACAGCAAGAAAATAAAGAAAAACTTAAAATTAAAAAATAGAAGTAACTTTGATGCATTCTACTCATTAAATTTATGAAGACTAACTTCCTTTAGCCTTTCAGTGGGATGATTTTACAACTGCCTCATGCTTTTATTTCAATAGTATTGAAATATTATGTTTCCATAATTCCCAAACTCAAAATTAAGAATGGCTTAATGTAAGGGACGTGGTTTCTTCATTTGCTGTAAGGGGATGGCATTTCAAGAGGGGAAGTTTACAGAACAAGTGAGAAGTTGTCAACTGTGTGTGTAATATAATTGTAACTTTGGTCATATAGTTTCATGTCTCCTCAAAGCATCCAATGATTTATTTTACTTTGTTCCATAATGCTTTTATTGCTCACTCTATATAACATTTCCATGATTCTTAGTATCAAGCAAAACTCCCTCTAATGGTTACCAAGATGAGTATTTCGTGCCATCTCCCTCTGAATGAAAAATGAAACAAACAAACAACAACAACAACAACAAAAAAAAAACCCACAAGCTGTTGTCAATTAGGTAATTTGGTGGGAAGAGTGATGCGCTTGGTGTCAGAAAGACTTGATTATGAATTCTGACTTTGACACTGATTGACCATGTGATTCTAGGCAAATAATTTAACTTCTTAGTGCTCTAAGCTAGTTGTATCAAACTCAAATAGGCACTGGGAGACATTAATCCATATACAAGAATCCGTGCAGGCTGAATATTGATTTTGTTGTTAAATAAAATATTATGTTTGATTGTTATTTCAAAATTTATTTTATTAAACATTTCCCAATTTTATTTTAATCTTATTTTCACATGTAAAAGAGATTATTCAAGGCTACCTGTGCTGCTTTGACACATCTGGTTTTTGATTATAGACAAGTATTGATCTGCATTGTCAGAAAGGTTGTTGTCATCTTAAATTCCCCTATACCAATGGTTCCCCATAGATCCAATCTTATCTCTTATATGTAATACACACTATGAGACCATTTATATTTAATAAGCTATATCACTTAGTCAAATTATTTGAGATACCTTTAAAATGTAAAGCTTAAACTATAACTCACATGTATTTTAGCCAATAGACACATTTTGTTTATGTATTCCATCTTGAAACATCTTGCCTGATTCTGGGTAAGAATCCATTGCAATTGCTCCCAATGATTTTCTCTATAAGTGAGAAAAAACAAATCGTAATTTCCATCAATTTTTATCTTCATGACAGCATATGGATGGAATAAGACTGAGCTGGTCAAGATGGGGATTAAGACAGAAAACTGCCTAGTAGAAAGTTATCCAAAATGGTTCACTCAGAGATATGACTGCAAGAGCAATCAAAGAAAGAAAATTCAGTACTGAGGTTCTTCTAGCAAGTATGGAGAGCATTTTTTTTTAACAGTGAGACAAGGAATGTGTACAATTTAGGTTTCCTTCATTGTTAGGTAAATACTATGCATATCCAAAACAAGCAAACAACAACAACAACAACAACAACAACAAAAAAGAAAACAAACAAGAAAAAACACAAGTTGGTCTACTTTATGCATAAAAAGGTTAAAGCATAATCCTGATGATGAAACTTGTGATACTTACTGGAAAAATCAAGAATATAACTTGCTTTCCTCAGCATTTAGTATAGTAGCTATTTAGTAACTGTTTACTAAATCAATTTGGTAATTGATTCAATTCAATTCAATTTTTATCAAATTGCATGAATTTTAGTGAATTTAGAGAATTTTAGCTATTTAGTGAATAGCTATGAATTAAGAAATATTAGGAAAGAAATAGAAGGGAATAATTATGTTAGGATCTTTAAAAAATATATTGCTATTGATTCAACACAGGGACTTCAGGAAAGGAAAGTGAATTTGGGAAGGGAGCATCTAGTTAAGAAAATGGCAAAGGGGAATTCAGATATCTGGAGGATGGCTTAAAATGAAGGAATGATAGGCTAGGGATAGAATAAGGATGCATAAACAAATAGAGACAGCTTGATGAAACAGAGTGCTACTTCAGAGTCTGGAAGATCTGAGTTAAAAACTCTGCCTCTAACACATACTAACTTTTTCTGGATTTAACTTTTTGTGTAAGGAATTATATGCCTGACTCTGAGGCTGCATAACTCTAAGTACCAATGTGCACTGCTAGAGGGAGTTTTGTATTTGTTCTTGCCCATCATCCCACTGAGGAAATTCCTCTACACAATCATTGTTCTACAGTTTATGATTTTGGACAATTGCCTGGTGACGTTACATATATACATACATGTGTGTATACAAATGCACACATATAATTTTATAAATCTGTCTAAAGTATAACAAGGCTGACACTGAAAAGAAAAGGAAAGGGAGAAAATTTACTTCCTACATCTGCTAAGCAAGATACAGTATAGAGTAGTAGTTACTACATAAGTAGAAGAAAAATTGAGATTTCAAAGTCTAATACAACAAGCATTTAACAATCAACACATATGATATGTGATGTACCTTGCACTATGCTTAGTGTAGTAAATATAATTAGAAAAAGAACATGATTCCTAGACTCAGGGATTAAACAGTTAGGTTAGTCCATGATAATTTAAAGAGAGAAGATTATAAATAACATGGGAAGAAAGTCTCTTTGTAGGAAATTACATGTGAGTTAAGCATTGATTGATTGATTGGGATTCTAAGAGTCCAAGGCTATACATTCCAGGAACAAGGAATAACCAATACAAAGGTACAGATAAAGAAGATGAAGCACTAAATTTTGGGAACAAAAAATAAGGCAATATTGCTGAACTATAAAATTGTAAAAGTGAAACTCAGCAATGCAGAAAATAAGGAGCTCTTCAATCTGGAGCTAAGCCCAAAGCAGTGTTCCTACTGGACTTTTATGCCAAAGAGATCTTAAAGGAGAAAAGGGATCCATGTGTGGAAAAATGTTTGTGGCAGCCCTTTTTGTAGTGGCAAGAAAATGGAAACTGAATAGATGCCCATCAATTGCAGAATGACTGAATAAATTATGGTATATGAATGTTATAGAATATTATAGTTGTATAAGCAATAATCAGCACGATGATTTCAGAGAGGCCTGGAGAGACTTGCATGAACTGATGCTGAGTGAAATGAGCAGAACCATGAGAACATTATACACAGCCACAACAATCCCAAATGATGATCAATACTGATGCACATGGCTCTCTTCAATAATGAGATGATTGATTTCAGTTTGAATGATCTTGTGATGAAAAAAGCAATACACACCCAGGGAGAGGGCTGTGGGAACTGAATGTGGATCACAACATAGCATTTTCACTTTTTTTGTTGTTGCTTGCTTGCATTTTATTTTCTTTCTCATTTGTTTTCTGGTTTGATTTGAGTTTTCCTGTGCAGCAAGATAACTGTATAAATATGTATGCATATATTGGATTTAACATATATTTCTACCATGTTTAACATATATTGGACTACTTGCCATCTAAGGGAGGGTGTGGGGGAAGAGGGAGGGAAATTGGAAAACAAAGTTTTGCATGAACTAATGTCACAGAATTATCCATTCATGTTTTGAAAAGTAAAAAAGCTTTAATAAAGAAAAAAAAATATGGAGCTCTTGTATCTAAAGTTGGCTTCATTCAATGTGGACCTGGCTTCATTCAATGTGGACCTATAGTTCTCTGCTGTTATTGACTATGTTTCATATTATATCTAGTCTTCTAGCAGGAAACCAAGGCCTACCTGTGCAACATTCACCTCTGGTCATAGCCTTCCCCTCAATATCCTCTTTTTATCAGTTTTCCTACTTCATTTCTATCATCCCTATCCCAATTTACTTCTTTTTTTCTTTTTTAATTTTTTTATTAAAGCTTTTTATTTACAAAACATATGCATGGGTAATTTTTCAACATTGACCCTTGCAAAGCCTTCTGTTCCAAATTTTTCTCTTCTTCTCCCCCTCCCCTAGAGGCAGGTAGTCCAATGCATGTTAATTATGTTTAAATATATGACAAATTCAATATATGTATACATATTTATACAGTTATCTTGCTGCACAAGAAAACTAGGATCTACAAGAAGAAAAAACAACAACAAAACTTGAGAAGGGAAACAAAATGCAAGCAAACATCAATAGAGAGCATGAAAATGCTGTGTTTTAGTCCACACTCAGAGCCCATAGGCCTCTCCTTGGGTGTATATGGCTTTCTTCATCAGTGAACAACTGGAACTGGTTTGAAACATTTCATTGTTGAAGAGAGCCATGTCCATCAGAACTGATCATCATATAGACTTGTTGTTGCTGTGTATATTGATCTCCTGGTTCTACACATTTCTCTCAGCATCAGTTCAGGCAAGTCTCTCCAGGCCTCTCTAAAATCATCTTGCTGGTTGTTTCTTACAGAACAATAATATTCTATGACATTCACATACCATAATTTATTCAGTCATTCTCCAATTGATGGGCATCCATTCAGTTTCCAGTTTCTTGCTACTACAAAAAGGGCTGCCACAAACATTCTTGCACATATGGGTCCCTTTCCCTCCTCTAAGATCTCTTTGGGATATAGGCCCAGTAGAAACACTGCTGGGTCAAAGAGTATGGACACTTTGCTAACTTTTTGAGCATAGCTCCAAATTGCTCTCCAGAATGCTTGGATCTGTTCACAGTTCCACCAACAATGTATTAGTGTCCCAGTTTTCCCACATCCCCTCCAACATTTGCAACTAGGACAAATTGGCCTAAGAGGCTCACAGAAACTTCCCAGGTGCTTACAAACTGCCATGCTCTGAGTCCCAGCTGCCATCTGGGCTTGGCAGACTGTTCTCCTGCCTGACTGATACAGACCTGTCCTGAAGTTCTTCCCAGTAACTTTTTCTGGGAATGTGTTGTACTCCAGATATTTGGGGGAGCTTTGATTCCAAAAAACAGTTTAGAGGCTGAATAAGCTGTTGGTTTGAGAGGAGGTCACAGAGAGGCATGTCTGCTCCCCATCATCTTGGCTCCAATCCATTGCCATTTACTTCTTTGTAGGGTAAAGTAGAATTCTATATCTGTGTATGTTATTCTTTCTTTATACCATATATACTCATTCCCTGAAAAATTACATTAATTAACTGAAGGACTTGAAATCTGATATACTGTAAAGCAAAGAAGTTAGGATTAAAAGCAAGAATTATCTACCCAGAAAAATTGAATAAAATTTTTCAAAGTATGAATGTTTAATAAAAAGTGAATTACATTTTTCCTGAGGCAATTGGGGTTAAGTGACTTGTACAGGGTCACACAAGTCGTAAGTGTTAAGTGTCTGAGGCCAGATTTGAACTTATCTTCCTGACTTCAGGGTTGGTGCTCTATCCACTGCAGCACTTAGCTGTCCTGTGAACTATATTCTGTGATCTCTTTTAGTCAATAATTAGTGGATTCGTTCAATTTCTATTTTGCCCTCTGGTTTTAATATCAGGGAAGTTTTCTTTGATAATATTGAAATATTTTGTCAAAACTTTTTTTAATCATATATTTCAGGTAATCCAATACTTTTTTTGATTTTGTCTTATACAGTCATTACTTCCCCCTTTCACAATTCTAAGCTTTATTTATTTATTTATTTTTGGTTGAGGCAATTGGGATTAAGTGACTTGCCCACAGTCACACAGCTAGGAAATGTTATATATCTGAAGCCAGGTTTGAACTCAGGTCCTCCTGACTTCAGAGCTGGTACTCTATCCACTGCACCAACTAGCTGTCCCCTTCAATTCTAAGTTTTAAAGAATAATTTTCTTCAGTGAGCTTTTATGCTTTCTTTTTTCACTTAGCCAATTCTATTTTGGGGGGAGCTATTTTTCTTAGTAAATTTTTGTGTATCTTTTTCATGATTTTTTTCCCATTATTCTCATTTTCTTTTTCCAATTTTCTTCTACTTTTCTAATTGACTTTTTAAACTTTCCAAGAATTCTTTTTACATCTGAGACCAAATTACATTTTTCTATGAGGCTTCACATGTAGCCATTTTGACACAATTGTTCCTTTCTAGTGTTATGACTTGATCTTCCCTAACAATTACCATAGTAAATTTTTAATATTCAAATATTTTATTTTGTTTTGTTTTGGGGAGCTTTTTTATTTTATGCTTTTTATGATTTAATGTTTTTTATTTGAAAGCTGGGCTCTGGTCCTGCATTGTCCCAAATTTTTTATGCTGGTCATCTGGGTCTTACTGTAGTCTTTCACTGAGATTTAGGGCTCAGCTGTTTGCTTTCTTTGTAGGGTAGGTTTCCCTTCTGATGGATACTTAGACTTCCTGTTAGCTTGACTCAGGGATGGGACCTTGCTGTTAGATTATCATGGTCAGATAGACTTTCTGGAGAATGACCCTAGAGGAGGGATCTTGTTGCTGATCTGCCCCAGGGATAGGACTCTATTGCTGTGTTGTTATGTCAACTGGTTCACTTCACTGGTAGGCATAAGTAGGGGTCTCACTGTTGGCCAGTCTTGGGGAAGAGATTCACGACTGGTCACCAATGGGGTCAAGGCCTCAATAATATTTTATGATGTGGGTTGGAGGTCTCAGAGGGGGCCTTTCTCTGTTGCATATTTATGCACATATATAGGAGTATATAGATCTAGGAGCATATATATATATATATATATATATATATATATATATATATATATATATGCTCCTAGATCAATTCTGAGGTTTGGAGAGGAATTGGGGAGAGCTTCAAAGGGTTCATTTCCCACTCTGCCATCTTGAAACCAGAAGTCTGAAGACAACTCTAAGAGTTTTTCTCAGATTTTCTGAGTGAAAACATTGGCTTTTAAATAAAAGGAAGTCAAAACATTTTAAGCCCTTTAAACTATATACTTGATCAATTCAAACCAGTATCTTATAGATACTGATAATAGGAACTGATCCTTTTTGACAAACCATTTTTTTCCTTCCAAGGAACATAATAACACTGGTGTTCACTTCTGACACTAAAGCAGCATGATTCTATCAAATTTCACAACTGGAATTCCAAATAACACTTCTGGCTATTGTTTCTTTATATATCATCACTGTTTGGGTTCTTTTTGACTCAGAGGTAATATAAATAACAGTTGTTTATGTTTGTGTCAGAAATCCTGATGGTGTTTCTCTCCCAGGTGGATTGATTTTTTTTTTTGGACTAGGTAAAAGAAGCCATTCTCTGCTTCATTTATTACCGATCATTAATCACTGATTGGACATTGCCTTAGTCAAACTGATTCCAGTTAAAGACCTTAACTCAAAAAGGTCAACATATCCCACTGCATCTGGGGTCGTCTCCAGTCATCCTGATCTATATTTTACCACTGGAGGAAAAAGTGAGGCAGGTGACCTTGCACAGCTTCCTTCAAATCCAATTTATTTGCATGTCATGGCATCAACTCCCTGATATCATAGTTGTCTTTGAGAAAAAGGGACACACAGCAACAATGTTATCTGAAGTAATTCTAAAATTTAAGGAAGATAGAAGCAAGAACTTTCAATAGGGAATAACTATAGAAGAATAACATTTTTTGCACTCTTCCTTTATTCCATTCCCAGAGCAACAAGTAAACCTTCCTCCTTGCAAAGCCAGTGTATCTAAGTGAACATTTGTTTTCATCTCTGTGTGATTCCTGTGCTCTTGCTTAATTTGAAATCAGTTTACTATTCATTATTCCATGCTGCCTCTGTACTGATTCATTATTTAAAATTAAATTATTTAGACTTTGTTCAAGCCTGACATTTATTCATATATTATTGATTATGCCTTTTATTGTGTTAGGATCCATAAAGATATGTTAAATATTTCTGCCCTTTTCCATTTATTTGTCCTTTATGTCCTAGCACATTGTCAATTTTTTAAAGATGTCATTCAATGCTGAAAATAAGTATACACTTTAAGAATATCTTCAGTAAACTCCCCAAATCAGTTATGTCTATTTTTCTATTATTCTGTTCAGATTCTTAACTCCTTTTTTGTTTCTCTTTATGTTAAATTCTATCCAGGTGTAAAAGAGACACACTGAGTTTTTCAGCAATTAAAAATAAATGCCTAAGCCCTCTCCAACTTCATTTAGTTTTTTAATTAAGTGTTTAAGTGCTCTTTCTGTTCTGAGCTTTGAAGCTGGGAAGACTCAGGTGGAATTATTATTGAAGCTCTATACTCTGCTAGAGTGCCTATGGAATTCTGATTGGACCTACCTTTAATTTCCTTCTTTGATACAGTAACCACCACAGCTTCTATTCCAAGCAATGAGTGTACATTAAGGAGACAATATCATTGTATCTAGAGCTAGGTAGAGAAAGTCAAACTGGTGCTATCTGTGATGGTAGCAGGCATTGGGAGTTTGGGACTGGAGAGATCAGAAAGGGTTTTGGTTATTATCCATTTCATCTGTGTAGTTAGTTTCAAACTTTTTTTTAACCCAGTTACAATGATAAAGATAAAAGCCTGTACAATGAGGGTGAGGGTAAGGGGAGTTGGAGTGAGCAGAACAGGTTGCCTAGGTTCAATCTTTGCTATTTTATTTTTTAATTCATTTTTTAAAATTTCTGTGGGGATTTTCTCTATAGAGTAGCTTTCCTTTCTTATCTTTTGAGTTTTCCACTTCTATTTTTGTTGCATTTCTTACTGTGTTCAATGTGGTGATGAAGAGGGCTAGATTTAGCAAGGCAGTTTCACTCCAATGTCTTGCTGGAACAATTCCTTAGCTTGCCATTTAAGTCCTACACAATTTGTTCCTATCTTTACTCCTTTCAAGTCTAATCTCATATAATTTTACTATTTAGGTAAAATTTTATCTAGATTGTTCAACTGGTTATTTCTTCAACTTGAAATACCATTTACCATATCTCAGTCTTTCTTCTGTTGTTATACTTTCTTTTCCTATACCATTTAAAATTCAAAATTTCTTTCAACACTCATTTCATCAGATGTTTTGTACAGAAACATTTTCTTATCTCCTCCCTCATTTATTAGTGATAATTCCCCTTTGAAATTACTGTATATATGCTTGTCTGTTTATATGCTTTATCATCTAAATAGAATGTAATATCTTTGAAGGCTTTGCATATATTAGGTGCTTAATTAATGCTTTTTGAATGAATTCTATTTAAAAATAAAATAATTAATGCCTCTAATTATATAGCACATTGAAATAGCAAGCTGCTATTATTAGCAGTTTAGATTCACACAAGTTAAAAAGAAAAAAAAAACTTGTGCTATTGTAGGTCACACAGTTTGAAAACCAAATCTCTTGGTTTCTATAGTTCATTGCAACAATGGAATAAGAATCAGAAGGGGGGAAAATATGCCACCATAAAAATTGTTATAATATCAAATTAGTGAGTATATACATAAATTTTGAAAACAATAAATAAGCAGTTGACAATATTATTAGTGGGCCAGCCTTACAGTCCCAAGTATAATCTCTGTAACATTTAATTTAATTTAATTTAATCTGGGCAATTGACTTAACCTCATAATAAATTTAATCCTGGGCAAGACATTTAACCTCACAGTAAACTAGAGAATTTTCTTCTTTCCTTCTGGAAAGAATATGCAATATTCTTTCATTATATATATATACATATATACATATACATATATATACATACATACATTCAGTTTTTATTATTCTCCATGATATCATGATAGTCTAGATATTTTATTCCTTCTGATTAATTGATTTTATTTTCTCTAGTTCTGCAGAGAAAGAAACGGAGATGGAGAATGAGGTATTCTAGTTATGAGAGATTGATAAACTGCAGAGGCTATACCTTTTCTAAAAAGTGGTGCCTAAGAATGAGTACATTATAATAGATGTGCTCAGACTATCACATCCTTATTTCTGGATACTATGTCTTTCTAAATGCAGTCTATACAACAATAAGAACTTATTAAGCATTTGGGAAGCACTGTATTTAAACTTGGTGATATAAATGTAGTGAATGAAGTAATCCGTATTTTGGAGCAATTCATTTTATTTATTGCAAGGCAATTGGGGTTAATTGATTTGCCCATACTCGCACTTCTAGTGTTAAGAGTCTGAGGCTAAATTTGAACTTAGATGCTCATGATTTCAGGACTGGTGCAGCAGAACTTTTGAATCCTGGGGCGATCATTCAGAATGGCACCTATCTCCAAAATATTGAGTCAAAAATAAAGTGGGTAAAGACTATCCATAAAATTGAAGTTTCAGAGTACGATATCTTTTACTCTCCAAATAGCTAGTTCCGCTAATTTAATTCCCTTTATAATTTAGATATGTAATTTAAATTTTTAATTTAAACTTATAATTTATAATATATATATATATATAATTTATTTATAACTTAATGATTTTTTAAAAACCCTTATATTTATGTGATATTTTTATTTGCTTAATTATTTAAAAATTTGCAGGTAGGGTTATTTGTATATTGATAGGTATTTATTGAATTTCCTTCCAACTTCCTCAAATAAAGTATCAGTTATTTTTACTAGTTCTGCCCCAGTAATCTAGAGCAAGGGGTACTTCCCTAATAGCTTAGTTATCAGTGAAAGCTATCTGAATCTATTTTGAATCTGTTTTGTTTGTTTTTTGCTTTGATTAGTTTTCTTTGAGGAAATCTATACATTTCAGTACTGTCATTTATGTAGTATTTTGGGGTTAGAAAATATATTAGGTAAATTTTTTCATCTCTGCCTAACACTCCCTGTGAAGTAAATAACATAGATGTTATTATCACAATTTTTCAGATGAAAAATGTAAGACCCAGTAAAATTAAATAATTTATTTCCAATTATATCCAAGCATTCCTGACTTATATTCCAACATTATCTTGCCTCATGACATAATCTCTGAATTAAGGTGTAGATATGGGAAGAATATTTACAGCTGAACAAGATGAAATAAGATATGAATTAGGTGAGCACAACCATGATAAAATAGAAAAGTTGGGGAAGAATGAATTTTATGTCCTTAACTTGGCATAAATGCATTATAAAAATGAAGTTAGGTGCCAAATCACAACATAAAATATGGTACAAAATATCCTATGAATGTACCCAAACTATGAAGTATGGGTGACTGTGGATAATCTACAACATCTAAGCACTGATTCATCATTCACCTTCACTTAAGAGTCAACATCTGATAATTTAATCAAGGCCACACTGCTGGTAAAGCTGTTTGATCTAGGAACAATAAATCGCACATCAAAATTTAAGGCTCTTTCATTTTTCACATATAATATATGCATATATATATATATATTTATATAATGGAGAGATAAAAATGCTTCAAATTAGCACAAATAGAATTGCCAATGTTGTTTTAAATCAACATAAAGTATACAGCTAAGCAAAAAGCTAGAAACCATCCATGAAAAAATGTCTGTCTTTATAGGCTCAGAAAGAACATTCTTTCAGTGTAACTTTACACTATTTTGGTACCTGGATTATTTATTGAACACCATCTAGAGGTTGCCCCTATATTTCATTTAAGTAATCAAAAAAGGGCTTTGAATGTTTGCACCTACCTGATTATGCCACTAACATTCGGCTTCTACTCTTCTGTAGATCTTGTTGAATTTTTAGAGTTGTGAATAAGATCAAAAAGGAATTACTTGTGTACAATAGCTTCACATTAAATTTTCAGATTTATTGAATACAATACACATAACCCAAATACTATAAATACACTTGTTTGAAAATTACATTTAACCAATTTGAATTTATGGATCTATTTACAAAGTATTTTACACTTACCTAAAACAAAGTCGACATAATAACTTAGAAGCCTCACTAAAAAAAAAAAAGCAAAAGTACAGATTTAAAGGCAAATTTGTATACAGAGTAAAATTTAACCTCAATGTCAGGAAGGCAATATTTGGATTAATAAGAATACAGATCTGAGGGAATTTGTCTCATGTTATTATTAATGTGTCTGTATCTCTTTCCAGAATCGAACTAGTTATTCTGCTGAATATATACATCTTATATACTATCTTATACAAATCTTATAATGTATATTATACATTATATCTTAGATATTATATATATGCATATATATATATTATACATTTTCTAATTATATTAATAGATGCTTTCAGGTATAAAATAAACCCATAATTCCCTTGAGAACTTTATTGACTTTATTACTACCAAGTCTTATCTCTTGAGGATGATTATATATTATATATATTATATATATATATATATATTATATTATATATAGAGAGGGGGAAAGGTTAATAATGTCATCAGCTACCATAGAGAAGACTTACATTTTTCTCTCTTGCCTTTTTTTTTTTAAACAAAATTCAGGAAATAATTTGGTTCCATCTCATTCATTAAAGACAATTCTGGGAACTCATTGGGTGATTCAGTACAAGTTTTACAGTTATATGAGAAATCCTGCAAGACTTAGAAGTTAAAAAGTTATTCTTAGTTCTTTATGGTTTTCACACACCCAAATACACCGACATACACACAAACGAGACTGTCATATATTAATAAGGGCTAAAAGACAGATGCTGCCTTCAACACAACTACAAATTTGAGGGTTTTTCCCTTAAAACTATTATATTGGTTTACTTTTTCTCCTTCAACAAGAATTAATTTAAATAATTATATACAAAAATGTTATATACAGCATAAAGTGGAAATAATTTCAGGGAAGACACTCAAAGGGGACTGGAAAAGGATCCTTGTAGAAGGTAAGACTTTGGATGAGATTTGAAGGAAACATGGGAAGTTAAGAGGGAGAAATGAGGGAAGAGAGTTCTAGCAATCATTAAGAATTTATTTTTGTTAGGTGATTTTCTGTTGAGTCCCTACTCTCCATAACCACATTTTGATAAAATAATAGGAAAAGGAAGAGAAGGAGGAAGAAAAGGAAGAGAAAGATGAGATGATGATGATGAAAAAGATAATGAAGATGATGAGAAGAAAAGAAAACTATGATGTTGAAAAAGATGAAGATGTTGAAAAAAGATGAAAAAGAAGTAGGTTATGAAAAAGATGAACAAGGTGATGATAAAAAAGGTAAACAAGAAGGTGATCATGAAAAAGTCGATAATGAAGAGGATGATGATAAAATATGAATAAGCTGATGATGAAAAAGAGGAAGAAGAAAAAGAGAGAGGGAATGAAAGTGTCACAGAAAACAGAGAGAGACAGATTAGAGACAAAGAGAGAGAATGAAAAATGGTGGTAGGCAGAAAAGAAGAAAAGTGGAAATAGAGAGAGAGGAAGAACAGGAAAAGAAAAAGGGAGGAAGAGTGAGTGGAGTGAGAAAGGAAAAATGGAGAAAAATGAGAGGAGGGAAGGGAAGGTGGTATAATATAAGGAAAACAATATTAAATACAAGTTGCTGAAGCATGTTGCTGTCATCATTTAAAGGTTGTTTTAGTTATTTAATCTCAGATAAATGTCACCGTGAATGGAGCAATGGACCTGGAGTCACAAAGACAATAATTCAGCTCTTGAGTCACTTATTTGCTGTGTCTAGGGAAGTCACTTACCTTCTGTTTACCTCAGTTTCCTGTAACATGGTGATAAAATTATATAGATGATAATATTATAAATAACAGCAATAACTACAATGTCTAACTCTCAGACTTGTGGAAAAAAACAAACCCGAAAATCTTAGATGCTGTATTTTATAAAAAATATGTCCATCTTTTAATGCCTTATTCATTTTCATAGCTTCCAAATAAAACCTTTCTCTTTGCTCTTCTAAAAATAAGTTTTGATTGCTGGAGAAACCTTGTGAGTCTTTAAAAATTTAAAATGCAAGTAGTAGTTCTCCAGTGAACTAACATTAACCAACTAAGGGCAAGAAGAAGGAAAAGAAGAAAAATTCCCCTCAGGAACTGTGGATTGTACCATAGCTAATTAAAGATCTTGTGTTGCCTGGGCAGAGTACATGTAAGTTGACCACCACTTTGCAAGTCCCTGATCAAAACCTACCCAATTCAACCTATTATGGAATATTAAAATTCATACATTAATTAAAATATATTACTAATACTTTACTCTTTTATGGTGATTTAAAGTTTTCAAAACTCATTCACATTCATTACCTCATTTGGTCCTCCAAACAGTGAAATGGGCATCATCTCCCTCTGCTGATACCCAATCATTAAAGTATGGCACTCAATAAAGAGTCAGGAACCTATTTTCCTAAGTGATTTAATTTTTAAAAGTCAAATGAAATACTATACATGTCAGTTTGCCAGCATATTTTAATTATTGTTATTTGTTAGTTATGTTATTGTTATTTATGAAATTTAGATGATTATTATTAGTTATAAAATATAGATGATAAATGAAAAATCCCAAATCACTTACTATATATGCCAGTTTGATAATTACAGGGAATAGAAACAAAAGCAACAAGACTGCTTTCCCTCGTGGAGTTTCTGAATTATAAAGGAAGATATATTGCATATAAGGGAGTACTTGGCAAGGAATGAGAGGGGTGTTTATGACAGAAAAGTCAGAAATACTGGTGAATGGAGTAATAGGGCAATTGCTTAACTTGTCTTTACCAAAATTGGTAGTGTTGACCTGATTGCTATTCATAGAGATAGACTGGAAAATGAAGAGGTAGAAGCAGTAATGAGAGAGCTATGTGACATGGAGTGAAGAAGATGAAGAGTTGAGGAAGACCTGAGGCTAAAAAAGATGAGCTTTAGGTGAAAAGTTAGGGAAGTGGCAGATAAGGGAGAATGGAATATAGATGACTAGAAAGTATTATGGAATGGTTTTGAAGATGTGAGATAAAGAGAAATATTAACCAGTGGGGTCTATAAGGAGTAGGATCTTAATTTCTATATACGTGGAAAGCAGGCAGCAAAGTATAAAGATGGCTGGCAACAATACATGTTTCAAAAGTTTTCATAAAAATCAACTGAATTAATTACATAAAGATGTTTTTGAAAATTGTAAATCCTTATATAAAGAGTGCTAAATTAAAAAGACTCATCTCCCAGGACTCAAATCTGGCTATACACACTGACTAGTTTTCTGGGCAAGTCACTCAATCCTGTTTGCCTCAATTTCCTTACTTATAAAATGAGCTGAAGAAGGAAACCATAAATCACTCCAGTATTTTTGCCAAGAAAATCCCAAATTTAGTCACAAAGAGTCAGACACAACTGAAAAATGACTGATGATAACAAATACAAATACAAAGTATCATGGAATTGTTCAATGATACCTGTTTAAAGATCCAGTGTGAACTTTAGAACTCCTGTTCAAGTTTGAAATTTCACATACAATTGGTTATGTGAATTTAATGAAATCATTTTATATTGTAAAGAATCTCTAACTCAATGAGTCAAAAGATTGTGGAACAGTTTTCAATTAGTAGACGTAGTTTCCTAAAGTATAGTTCCTTATGCCAATCAAATTATGGGCGCAATTCAGAAAAAAAAATAATTATACTGTCATGCCATTTGTGAGGAAATTTTTTTTTCATACCAATAGTTATAAAATGACTTACATTGAATGAACAAGCTTTATTTGATAGTCCTTTTCCTTTCTTCTCTATTCTTGATCTTTTTATTCCAACATAATATATATATATATATATATATACATATACACATACATGTATATAGAGAGAATTTATTATTTACTTTTTAACAAATAAAAAAAATTGCCTTATGAATGTTATCTTCCCATTAAAAAAAGTGTAATATCAATTATGTATGTGAAAACAAGCAAATCATGTTTCTACATTAGACATGTAATAAAAGGAGAAAATAATGAAAATGAAAAATTATGCTTAATATTACGTTGTATTATGCAATCAGAATCTATCAGTTTTCTCTCTGGAGATTAATATCATTTTCCATCATAAGGTTTTCAGAAACATCTTGATTATTGTTTAGATTAGAATATCCAAGTCAATAACAGTTGATCATCTTAGAAATTTGCTGTTACTATGTATAGTGTTCTTCTAGGTCTTCTCACCTCACTATGCATCAATTCATTTAAGTTTTCTGACTTTTTTTTTCTAAAATCATCCTGCCTGTCATTTCTTTTAACACAGCAGTATTTCATCACAACCACAAGCCACAACTTGTTAAGCCCTTTTCTAATGGGAATCCTCTCAATGTCCAATTCTTTGCTATTCCCAGCAAAATATGATGTTATGAATATTTTTGTACATATAGGATCTTTTCCTTTGGGATGCTTACAAACAGTATTTCTGATAAAGGTCTCATTTCTAATATATATAAAGAATTGGGTCAAATTTATAAGAATACAAGTCATTCCCCAATTGATAAATGGTCAAAGGATATAAATAATTTTCAGATGATGAAATTAGTCATTTACATTTATGTGAAAAAAAAAGTTCTAAATCACTTTTGATTAGAGAAATGCAAATTAAAACACTTCTGATGTATCCCCTCACACCTCTCAAATTGGCTAATATTATAGGAAAAAATAATTTAAAATGTTAGAGAGAATGTGAGGAAAAGGGTTTAATGCATTGTTGGTTGAGTTGTGAAATGATCCAACCATTCTGGGGAGCAATTAGGAACTATGCCCAAAGTGCTATAAAACTCTGCATACCCTTTGACCCACCAATGTCATTACTGGTCTATATCCCAAGGAAATCATACAGCAGGGAAAAGCATCCACATATGCAGAAATTTTGTAGCAGCTATTTTTGTGGTAGCAAAAAATTGGAAAAGGAATGAATGCCCATCAATTGGAGTATGGCTGAACAAGTTGTGGTACATGAAAGTAATGGAATATTATTCTTCTATAGAAAATGATGAAAAAACTAATTTTAAGTAAGGCCTGGAAACATTAGCATGAACTGATGCCGAGAGAAACAAGTAGAACCAGGAATACAGTGTACACCATAATAGTAATAATGTGCAATGATTAACTATGAAAGTCTTGTTTCTTCTCAGTAGTTCAGTGATCCAGAGTAAGTCCAATAGACTTTGGAAAGAAAATGCAATCTGCAGCCAGAAAAAGAACTGAAAAGACTTAATGTAAATCAACACATGCTGTGGTCACTTCTTTTTTCTGTTTTATTTTCTCCCATTTTTGTCTTTTTTGCTCTAATTTTTCTGTCCCAGCATGATTCATAAAGCAATTTATATTAAACATAAATAAAATTTTTAAAAAAGTAATTGTAGTATTGCCATATTTAAAATTTAAATGAATTATTTTTATTGTCTTATGCTTTCTCTTTTATGTTTAACTTTTTATGCTTGTGAATTTTGTGTTTGCTCTTAAAATATCTTGGATATTGGATATTTGGCATATCCAGGAATATCTTGGAAAAACAAGTGATATAGAAAAAAATATATATATATATACATAGAGAGAGAGCTAGCTTTTATTATATTTTCTGTCTAAATAATTATATTATTTTTATGTACAGCATGAGATACTGACCTATATCTAGTTTTTGATAGCCAACTTTCAAGTCCCTTCCCCAAGATTCTTATCAAATATAGAATTTTTACCCCTATAATTAGGATACATGAGTTTATGAAACCTAGCAATAACACTATGTCCATACTCCCAAAGGGATCAATAAAAAATAGAGAATTGACTCAAATATATAAGAATTCAAGCTATTCTCCAATTGATAAATGGTCAAAATATATAAACAGACAATTTTCAGATAAAGAAATTGAAACTATTTCTAGTCACATGAAAAAGTGTTCCAAATCACTATTGATCAGAGAAATGAAAATTAAGACAACTCTGACATACCACTACATACCTGTCAAATTGGCTAAGATGACA
>JAJPUD010024752.1:0-18361 GCA_023553655.1 Myrmecobius fasciatus
CTGAGGGAGCTGGGAGGTTGGGTGGTAGGTGGGCCTACAGCTGGAAGGCAGGTAGGGAAGGTGCCTATGGGAGCTTTAAGGGCCCAGAATCTGAAGGGGTACCCATTCACTCGGACCCCTTTTCAAACGGATTGTCCCTGCTCAGGCCGCCCCATCTTATCTGTGTAAAGCTGCTGGTTTGAGCCCGATCTCTGTCTGGCCAATCTAGAATGAATCCAGACCCAAAGTGGGCACCTCTCTACTGTACTTAGGGGTGTCCCTGAGGTATTGCCCTTCCCTACTTTCCCATGACTGTGGAGTGACAGCACAAAGAAGGGACAACGGGAACTTTGGAAGGGCCTTGACAGATGCAACTCCTAAGTGAGCCAAAATCGGGGCAAGAAGCACGGATGGTACCAGTCATCGGCCAACCGAATCTACCCTTCCACCTGGGAGAGCCAACGAGGCCTCGGCCCATTTTGCCAGATCCTAGCAGCCACCCCCCCCCCCTTCACACTGCCCAAACTTGGCAGCGGAGGAGCCCAACTCTCAGATCATCAAGGAGCCTTGCTGCCCATCGTCACCTTCCCAATGGTGTCGGCCAGAGTGCTGAATTTATAGCCGGGAGACCTGGCTTTGCCCTGGCTCCCTCGTTAACCCTGTGGCCATGGGCAGGTCACCTCACTCGTTTCAGCTTGATCCATAAAACTGGGATAAAACCTTTAGCATTGATCTTCTAGAGGACGGCAGGGATTAAATGACAAGATGATACATCGAGTACTTTGGAACCCTTAACCGGCTATCACGTCTATCATGGCTCTTCTCTCCTCCCAGCCTACAAGTCCAGACAGCTCTGGAAGCAAGCCCCAAGCCCAGAAGGAGCTCAGTGAACTGCCAAGGCCCTTCCAGCACTGGGTCCAAAGCCCGGTCCCAGCTGCAGGCAAAACCAGTTTCCCCTGCTCTCACCATTATTATGTTTTGTTTTGTTTGCTTTTTGCTGAGACAATTGAGGTTAAGTGACTTGCCCAAGGTCACATAGCTAGGACGTGTTAAGTGTCTGAGGCCAGATTTGAACTCAGGTTCTCCTGAGTTCAGGACTGGTACTCTATCCACTGCACCACCTAGCTGCCCCCTGTCTCATCTTTTGACAGGACCCTGTCTCCCGTTTCTTTTATATTCCTGATCTTCCCCTGTCCACCCCACCCAGGCCAGCAGAGGTTTGGGCACATGGCCTGTGAAATAAATTCAAGATTTATGTCAAAGACCACGGGATATCTGTGTGGGGTTGGTTTGTTTTTATTGGGGGGGGGGGTTATTTTTTGTTGGGAGGGTGGAGAGGCAGGGAAGACTAAGACCAGGTACTGACAGAGAAGCAAGCCTCCAGATGTTGTTCTTGGACTGAGGAGAGAACAAGAGAATGATGCCGCGTGATCGGAGGACCACAAAATGTGTTTGAGCAGGCGGACCAGCACGGGAAGGATCCTTCTTATGTTTTCTTCCCCGGCCCACAGCCCAGTTCCCAAGAACAGCATGCAACTGACCACACCCCTGACTCCAGAATCCTGGAGGATCCTCAAAGATTCTGTGAAAATACCAAACTAGGGGTCACTGTCCCTCAAGCTCTTCCTCCTCTTCTTCTGTCCAGCTCAAATCATCATCTGAATCCTCCGGCTCCTCTCCAATCATCCCAGACCCTACGTCCTCCCCAACTTTCCCAGCGGGCATCCCTGTTCCTGGCTGCTCCAAGTGGGCCCAAGGCCCCGGGTCAGCCTTGATCAGGGAGATCTCGGCCCGAGACGGCATGAGAGAGACAGCGCTTTGTTCCACAGTTATGACCTGGGGAAGAGAGAAAGAGGAACTTGGGAGAAGATGACATGGAGAGGCAAGGAAAAAGAGAGAAAGGGACAAGGGAGACGAAGTTACACTGAAGTCAACAGGAAGAGATGAAGTGGGAGAAAGGAAGACAGAGCGGACCTTGCCGCTCAAAGCCTCAAGGCCTGCCCCAACCACAGGTATCTTCCAATTTGACCTTTCCATACCACGCCTCTAAGCCCTCTCCCCCACCCGCACTCACCCCACACAGCTCCATTTGTTCCTGGAAAACCCGGTTGCCCTCAAAAGCTATGTGGATGTGAAGCTGAAAGGGAACAGAAACAAGTTAGACCAAAAAGGCAGGGGAGGGGTACAGGCCCCCCACCCTGGGTCTAGGAGCCAGTTCCTGGCTGACCCAAACATAGCAGTTTGCTCACGCACCTTGGTCCGACTGGCCTTGACCCAGCTGAGCGCAGGCAGCGGTCGCTGGCCATACACGGTCACCACCACTACAGAGGCCGTCTGGTGCCAGTCACGGCGGCAGGAGACATGTTGCTGAGGGCAACATGAGAGCCGGGTGAGACCTCCACACCTACTTGATTATCAAGTAGATTCTGATATGCTCAGAGGGCCACGTAGAATCCCAAGGAAATGTACCTGCTGCCTATCACAAAGCATTGGGATCACTGAGTAGCATGTCACCGTGACAGTGCAAGGAACAGGCAAGGAAGACCTCACTGAGCTAGGTTCTGACCAAGAGGTCAGGCAAGATGGAAACCCGGGGGTCAGGCTCACCTGCGTCTGCCAGACGTGTCTACCAAGGCTGCATCCTGGTTGTGCCAGAAACGTGCTAAAATCCACAGTCGTTACGCCACAACAGCTCCAAGACTTCATCCTGCCGTGGGAAGGTCATCAAGGTGAATCTGCCTCTTCTCGTACCTCAACTTCCCCATCTCTTTTCTTCTAAATGAATACGGCTCCACGCTACCCCCTTTCCTTACCCCTCATGGAATCGAGGCCCTCCAGGATGGAAACTGCAGGGGCTAGCATCACTCTCTGGGCCTTGGAACACCTTGGAGGGAATGGGAAGGAGGCAGAAAGGCAATAAGGGGACACATGAGAGCATCTCATATGATTCCCCAACCACTCCCCAAATCTGGCCAGGTTTCACTTACAGCACCACATCCTGGGTTCCGGCAGACGGAGCCAGGCCGGACCACAGTGTCACCGAGTCCTAAGCAGAGGAGATGGGGGAGGTCAACAAGAACAGTTCCCCCCACCTTGAAATTGCATCTGCCTCTAGATGTCCCATAGACATTTTAAACTTATCCCGTGTAAGATGGAAAGCCTTCTCTTTCCTTCAAGGCGCTCCTGCCCTTCCTAACTTTGCCATGCTCGCTGAGGGCCCACCCACTCAGCCCCCGGTATCCAACCAATTAGCTATTGATATGGCTAATATCAATAGCCTCCCTTTGCATCTGTCTCTAGAGGACTTCCTCTTCCTCCTCCGTTGCCCCCACCCCCACTCCCATGTAAGGGCCCTCATCACCCTGGTCCTGGCCTATTGCAGCAGCCTGTTTTGGGGGGAGGGTCTGCCTGTCTCCAAGCTCTTCTCAGACCAGGCCATCTTCCACTCAGCCAATAAGCTGCTTTCCCTAGAACACAAGTCTGACCCATCCCCCCCTGCTCAACAAAGTCCACCCCCATTCAACAACCTCCTGTGGCTCCTTAATACCAACCTCCAGGATCAAAAGGAAAATCCACTAGCTTTTCAAGCCCTTTGTTACCTTGCCATCTCCCACCTTTCAAGTCTCTCCACAACTTATTACACGTCTTTGATCCAGGGACAGCGGCCCCCTTGCTATCCCTCCATCTAGGGCCCGTGTGTTTCTCTATTGTTTTAAGTTCCAAATTAGCTCCCCCCCCCACCCAACGAGAAGGGAAAAAAGCCCACCCCCACCCCCTTACAGCTAGGTATACAGGAAGGAAAAAGAAAAGCAAAGCTTCTTTGGTAGGCATCCCGTCCATCGGCTCTGTCCGAAAGAGCATTTTCCCCATGAGACTTGTTTAATTCCGGCTGGCTCCACTGAGCGCTTTCACTGGCCCTCTCCCATGCTCACCTCCTGGCTTCTTTCGGGTCGGTCTGGACTGAAAGGCTGCCTTCACCCAGAAGCCTTTCCGGGGTGCTCTCAGCTTAGTCCCTTCCCTGAGCTTCTCCTCCCCTTGGCCTACTTCTCTTGTTTATATGCTTCCCTACATCTGTGTACCTATGGCACCGTTGGCACGTTAACTCGCCCACGAGACCGGGAGGTCCTGGAGGACAGGACTCAGCCAGCCTTCCTTTGTAATGGCGGCACTTAGCATGGGGCCCGCCCCAGTAGACATTTAACAAACGCTAGAGACTTGTAGACCTGTTCCAGGCTCGGGGGCCTCTGGTGCAAGCTCCTTCTGTTCCAGGGCCGTCTCCAGGGCATGAGATACACTGAGTGGCAGGAGGCACAAGTTCAGCTCTTCCCTGTGGAGCACAGTAAATTCAGATCCTGAGGCCCAAAGCAGGATCCCCCCCCAGCCAACAGCCCCCAAACTCTGGGAGCACCGATTCTGTGCCCGGCAAGCTCATCCTCACCCAGCATTTAACAAAGCACAGGCCTAGCTAGTTAATTCCAGTATTCTTATCCACATTTTAAAAAGGAGACTGCAGCTCACAGAAGTTAAAGGGCTAGTCCACAGTGGGAGGACTGCTACCTGAACCTGGATCTTCTCTTTTACTCCAACACATGAGTCATTAATTTCTCTGTGGCTCAGTTTCCTTAGCTGTAAAATGGGGACAAGAATAGCACCTACCTCAAGAGTTTGTCGTGAGGATCAAATGAACATACGTACACAAAGTGCTTTGCCAACTTCAAAGGGGAATATAAATGCTATTAGGAAGGGACATCACTGCCCCTCCTGCCAGTGGGTAGACTCCCACTGGCAGATCTCTTGCAGCTATCAACTCAGCTTTATCCCACCTTTCAGAAAGCCGGCACCCAGATGCCCCTCCCTGGGCCTCCTGCAGCCATCAACTCAGCTGCTCAGCTTTATCCCACTTTTCAGAAAACCCAGATCCACCTCCCTATCTCCAAGGCCCCACCCTCACTCTAGATTGTGGTCACTTCCTCTTCCTTCCTCCTCCCCTTCCCCCTTTACCAAATCCCAGCCTCACTCATTTACCCCATCAAATGAGACATAAAAAAATCGATCCCAGCTCCAGATCTAGCTCTGATGCCCAAGATCAAGCCCCCAAGCCCGACACCACTGCCCACAACCAGCTGGAATTCGTGGAAGACAAAAAATAGAAAACCTTCTCCCCACCCCGCCGCCATCCTTCCTCCTTCCCTCTCTCACTTAGGCCTTTCCCGGCGAAGTGTCTCTGCTGACTTTGGAATGGTGTCCAAACACTTGGACCCCTGGAGGGCACTTCTAGTACAAGGGCTCTCCAGAGGCTTCTTGGCACAGTGTGGTCCCAGAGTACAGCCCTAGTAGCAACAGAGTAATGAGCATCAGGGACGGATTATGCTCCAAAGACAGAACAGGGTGGCCACTGGGGAGAAGTTCACGATTACCTGGATGCTTAAAAACTCTGAGAAATCTGTCGTTCGTTTAGGGCAGCAGGACCAACCCTAAGAAGAAAGGCCCATTTCAACCAGTACTGTTCAGGATCCACACTCTCCTCCCCCCTCGCCCATCATGCCCTAAGCCATCCTCAGCCCACTGGCTCACCTTAAGAGCATCATGGAATATGGGCACCCCAGGGTGATGGCGGCAGCCATCTGTAGGGCAGAACGGACAAGATCTTGTATGAGCAGCGAAGGTGCCGCCCAGCCACCCTCCTCCCTACACCCTCTGCTGGAAGCAACTGCATGCTCACTCGAATTTTCAGACAGATCGGCGGAGCTGAGCCGGCAGAAGCCTATGGGTCTGCACCCACAGCACTCCCTTCAGGGCAGCGAGTTCACCACCTCCCTCCCCAAAAGGAGGCACCCAAGGCCTGACTCACCTGGGAGGTTGGCATCCGGGTCGAAGCGCTGCCCACAGCCTTTATTAAAGCAGAGCGTGGACATGGCAGCAGAGAGGGTGAGGTGGTAGAATGGTCTTTTCAAGGGCCCGGCAGCCTAAACCGCGAGAACCTCTTACTAAAATGGGAGGTATGGCCATCCAGAAGGCCCAACGTCTATCTTTAGCTCATGGTGAGGCGCCTCCTAACTTGGGCAAGAATCTGCAGGTGGCCTTGTCATTCAATGGAGGTGGCAGTGGGACTGCATGGGGGAGGGCCTAAGTCCAGGAAAAGAGGCTCCTGGGAGAGCTGGATGTAGGCCAGCTTGACTCCACCCCCAAGACCTCAAAGTTTGAGAGGCAGGCATTGTGGGGGCGGCGTCGGTCCTTCCAAATGCTTCCGACTCGGGTCCAGGGACTCAGATCACAAGGTTCCATTGGGCGCCCCATCAGGCAAAGGCCAGAGGCTTACTTGTGGGCTACTGGGGCTTGGGGGCATTGGTTTTCAGGGTTGGGGCAGACATAAGGCACAAAGGCTGAAGTGTATATACTCCCTCCCCAAACTTTCCCAGCCCACTGGCCACTTGTTCCCCCCCCCCCCCCCGACTTCTCCATATATTTCTCCTACCGCCCAAAAAAGAGACAACACAGAAGGTGGAAAAAGGCTTAAAATCAGTTTTTAATAATGCTGCTGCTGCATTCCTATCTCATTTCTCAAATAAACTGCAGCCCATGAGGGCAAAGGTCAGCTATCCCAGTAAAAGTTGGACAGGCAGCTCCAGGAAGACAGGCAAGCCTTAAGAACTAGAGGCATGGATAAGAGAGCACCAGCACCCAGCAGCCCCCAGCCCTGCCTCCAAGCTCGCACGCGGCCCGACATAAAGGGTGGTAAGAGTGACTCGCCAGCACCTCCCAGAGGGAGGCGAAGCTTCTCCATTCTGGGCTGCCTCCCGCCATCCAAGAAATAGAAGTTAAAAAAACTAAACCCAAAAGAGAACGGATAATGGAAACCTAAAAGCGGATAACAAAACCTTCTCGGGATGTAAAAGGACCAATGGGTTGGGAAGAGGGGAGAAGCCTTCTACTGGTATTGTTGCCTGAACTTCACGGCCACAGCTGAGGGCCTAACCAAAAAGGAGATGGGGGGGAAAGGATTGTGTCTACGTTACTGAGGGCCCAGTGAGGGGAGAAAGGTGGAATGGTCAAGGGAACCGGGGATAGAGCCGGGTCTGCTTGTGCCGTGGCCTCCCCCCCCTTCTTAGCCTTCACATTGAGTTGTAGGAATGCGCCACATAGAACTGCTTGGCTAATTAATGCCCCTCCCTAACCCCTCTCTGCCCTCAGCAAATTTCCTACCTAGAGTAGTTCAAGTGGGAGGCCTAACTAGCAGGAGGAGCGGAGCCCCAACACCCCTCTAAGGTAGAAATCCTGGCTAGTCCAAAAAGGGTCCGGGGAAACTCGACACTGTGACTCTATTAGTATCTGCGACGTTTGTTTGGGCCAAAGTCCCCTCCAGGAGTTCCTCGGTTGAATGCGGGAGGGTTTCCACCCATTGCCCCAAGTCCTTCCATTGTACCACCCTGGCCAAAGCGGTCACTGGGTGGTGGGGTCTTCAATGCCAAAGGAGAAAGGGAGAGAGGTGTTAAAACACATTCCCTTACCCCGAGCTCCCCACTACCCAAAGTCCCTCTCCCCTGAAAGGCCAATAAGGGCCAAGCTGCAAACCAGGTCGCTACTCTGCCAAAAAGAGAGCCGAACCAGAGACGGGGCGCCTCTCGGCTCTAGGGTGACCGAGGCTGACGATACCAGCGACAAGAGCTGCCTCGATCACCTCTCTGCTCACTGGCCCCGGTTTCTCATTGTTGCTGAGAATCCAGACTCGGGCGATTTACTAAACTCCGAAATTGGAGCCGTCTGGAGCGAGCCCCTGGATCTGTGTCTGCTGGACTAACTTGGCATTCCTCTGGCCTAGATGACTGAAATGGACCAACGCAGGCCAGTCCTTATGGACTCGGCCTACCCGATAGCGACCCAGCCGGCCCACGAGGGAAGCACGTTTTCAGATCATACAGAGCCAAGGTCTCTGAGCTCACTATATCAACCTCTGCCTATATAATGTCCAGCCCTTTTCCTCAAATCTAAGCAGACCTTCCCCATCCCCCACAGGAAACAGCAAAACAATCGGCTCCTAGAACAGTCAAACTTGCTCCCCGAGCGCCAACTCAGGGAGTCTAGCTGCACGGTTTGAAACACTGTCTCATAGGGAATGAAGCCAGAGTGGAGTGCAAAGTGCCAACTCTGGCGCTTACTACCCTATGAAATCTGGGACGAGTCATTTATTTAACCTCCCGGACTCTGTTTCCTCCTTTTGAAAAAGAGGAGGTTGGACTAGATGCCCTAGGAGGTCCCTTTCCAGTTCTAGGACCCTATGAATGCTGAAAGAGGGGGGCCTATGAAAGAACACCCCACAGAAAACAAGCATCGCCTCCCCCTTTGGGTCAAAGTACCCCTAAGGCCAGCCCTGCAAATATATTACCATTCCCATGGTTCCATCTGGCATCATTGGACCAGGCCCTGGAGCACTTGGGGCACCAGCTGGTACATTAGCACCTCCCAAGGATCCTCTGTTGTTTATGCCCATAGCACCTAAAAACAGCAATGTAAGGAGCTGGGGGGGACTAAGGACAAGGACATCACCACAGTTATAAACACATTCATATTCCACGCACTCCCCAAGCTAGATGTGAACCAAAAGTAAGCTTGTACAAGCCTCAGAGGCTAGACAAAGGGTCGATGCTGTGGCCTCTCACGCCCTCCTCTGGTTACCAGAGCCAAGTCAGACATGGGGAGAGCATGGGATAGGAAGGAGAGCAGAAGCGACCTTCATTGCCCACAGCCAACTCTCAAGCCAGGTGACTGGCACAACAGAATGCCACACAGGTAGCGAGCTCCTTGGCCCATAGCTAATCACAGCCACCGATTGCTTTTGCATCATGCCAGTTGTTTTTGAAAGATTTTCTTCTTGGAGTCCTAGGCCCAGGGGAGTCTCGAGCCCAAGGCTTAAACCCCAGCCGATAATGCTACCTGAACATAGCAGCCACTGGAATCTGGGAGAGGTGAGAGGGAAGGGGGAACTGCTGGAGCTTCCTTACCTCCTATACCCATCTGGCCCATCCGCATCTCCTGCTCTCTCTAAAACAAACAAAATGGCACAAAAGTTCACCACGGCCTGCTCACCAAAACCTCGTCAGACCCACCTCTGGTTCTGTCCTAAGGATTGCCTGCTCTGAGCTGTCCTCACCGTCCCCCCCTCCAACCCCAACCCCTGGGAAACAGTTCTAAAGGAGATAGGCAAATCAAGAGGCCTGCCAGAAAAGGCCTCCCCCCAGCGCAGTGCGCCGAGGCCAAGCGGAGGGAGCTGCCAAGGCACGAGCTAGGGGCTCCCGCAGGCTCCATCTCTCACTGTCACCCAGGATCCCAGACCAACAACCTGTCAGAAATACTTCGAGGGCATGAACAGAGGGCATCGGTGGCACCACAGAACTTAGATCCTAACCTAGAACCACAGGGGAGGACAGCGGCCCCGAATTTCACACCGAGCTCAAGACTAGACTTCATCTACACTGTTTCTCCCCGTCTGGGGAGTGCGCCAGGTCTGACGCTACCATTATCTGCAGCAGGCCATATCCCTGCTCCATCTGCTAGCGTAAACTCTCTAAACCCAAGCCTGTCTCTTAGTGCTACTTCTCTTCCAAAAGGTTCTTTCAGTGAGCAAGGGGCAGACCCTGGTGCCCTTCGGTATCCCAGGCATCGGTTCCTAGTTGGTCTGTTATGCCATGAACGGGCAGCCCATCAGGGGTGCCTGGGTCTAAGGCACTCCGTACCGCATCAGGGAAGTTTCCTTTGAAGCCCTCCTGCTGCCGTCGCATCATTTCTTCCTGCTGCCGTCTCATCTCCTCCTCCCGTCGCCTGCGTTCCTCCTCCTGCCTATGGGGGACAGAGAGTCAGCCGCCAAGATGCCTGGGACCCACCAGAACGAGGCAAGCTAGTCTACGTGGGATCCTACGAACCACGCCAGGCCTTCTCTTCTGCCCTATTTCTTCATGGAAAGGTCCCCCTCCTGTCCTTCCGGTGCCTCTGAGGCCAGCACTTTTAACAGCTTTCCTGCCCCATAGCATGGTCAGAAAAGGGGCCTAGGAACAGCCCGGTCTCAATCAACCTGATGAGGAGTCAATTAGGTTTTACCTAAAAGGATTTAGGAAGCGAGGGAGACGGGACTGAGGAAGTACCTGAGCTCCATTTGCTTGCGTTTCTGCACCTCCTGGTTATGCAGCTCCTCCATCCTTCGAAGCTCTTCCTGGCGTCTCATCAAATCTAGAGGAGCAGACACCAGGCAAGTGACACCCAGGGCATTTTTCTCGACAATATTCCCAGGCACCCAGCTGTGCCCCCTTCCCATGTCAGAAGCTCACAGATTCGGGGCTGGAAGGCACCACCTCAGAAACCATCTCTATTTAATCCTAACGAGGGAAGGCGACTCCACAGCTAGGTCCCAGCCCAGTCAGGACTGCAATCCAGGCCCTCCTGACTCCCTTCACCATGTTGTCGCCCGTGTCTGAGGACTACCTCCAATGTCATTCCACGAGTCAGAAAAGTGCAGCCCCCCAAGACGAGGCCTTCAGTCTGCGCCCAGAACGAGGGGGGAATCGCTTGCAGGCCTCACTCACCCTGTCTCATCAACATGACCTGGTGCTCATGGCGAGCAGCCTCCATCTCCATCTCCAGTTTCTCTCTGGCTTCCTTGATATTTCGGTCTACTTGGTCCTGCTGCTGTTTCTCCATCTCAATCAGTGCTTTCCAGCGCATGGCATACTCATATTCAAAGGAGCCAGGCTGGGCAAATCGAGGTGGCTGCTCTCGCTCCCTGGTAACAAAGGCCAGGGATCAGCTTTTACCTGAGGATTCGGACCGACGATGACAACAATCTCTTGGGGGGTGGGGGTGTGCGCGCGGAAGGAATACTGTATATTGGTCACAACGGCTAAAAAGCTCCTGACCCCTTCTAGCTCAAAGGACCCCAAATCAGAAACCTGGACCTCCTGTCTCCCTTTCACGTACGCACAGACTGAAGGCATTCAATCTCCTCCCTTCTTTCTTAGAAATGAATAGGCTTATTTTCTAGGGAACATACTTGTGGAATTGTTGGTTCTTGATGACCAACTTCTCCGGGAGCCCTTCTTCATCATCTAGCTGGTCCATCGGCTCCACGGTCACTGGCCTAGGAAATCTGGGAGACAGGAAAAGGTCTTCGAGTCAGTCGAGGAGGAAGCACTTGGCATTACCAAAGCCAATTAATTAGAGCAGGGGCCTAGGAAAGCAACCAAAAGAGATCTGAAGAGGCTTTCACACCTAGTCCCAGGGAGCCAAGCCCCTCGTGAAAGCACTCCAGAGGATCTGGAGCCAACATTCACCAAAGGATCAGCCTGACAAAGTGGAGCTACAAAGGAGTCATTGATAACAGGCAGTGAGAATGGCGGCCAACTACAGTCCAAAAGAAGTATTCCAAGAACGCTGCAAAGCACCTTGGGACCCCCACAGGTACAGAAAGTACTCCCGTAGCCAACCCCAAAGAGAAGTGACATAAAATCCTTAAGTCCATACTTCAAAGCATACACAGGTTCAAATGTTCAGATGGCACCCTGTGAGTACGTGCCATGTTTTCTACAAGCCAAGCCAAGGAGTTAACCACGCACCATCTTCACCAATGTTAAGCTGGCATTGCAATACCATCAACTGTACTTGGAGAAAATGGCTCAGGTGTGTAATGTTCAACGACCGTATTATGTGTTATTCTCTTGCTTTCACGTGCAGAGAGAAGATCAAAAAAAAAAAAAAAAAAAAAAGGGCTAAGATCAAGGGAGGCCAAGTTCTGCAGCGTCCAATGAGAATATCCTATCAGTACAGCTTCTTGGGCAGTTCAGCCCAGCTGCTCCAGGTGGAACTGGCCCCACCACCTTAATCTCTGCAGGCCTAGGGGAAGAAGGCTTGGAAAATGAAGAACCTGGCTCTCCTAGGCTCATCCTCTAGACTCACGCCAGAGGGAAAGTCAACTTTTCAGAGACATGGCAAGAGCACGTGAAGCCTCATGCAGTGAAAGCACAGGGACCGCTCTCCTAAAGACCACCTACCCTCTTCCCTCCACTTACGTGGTCAGAAGGAAGGACCCTTCACTGCATCTGTCCAGAGCTTTCCGGGCAGCTGGCTTCCCTGAGAATTCTACAATGCCTTTCCCTGAAGGCCTTCCTCGATCATCCACAATCACTACAGCCCTCTCCACCTGGCCAAAGACAGAGAAAGCCTCCTCCAACAGTTCATTGGACACGAACTGAGGCAGGTTCCGAACCGTCAGGGATGCGCTATGGCAGGCAAAGCGCACTCGCAACTGCTTTCCACGTAAGGGCATGTTATCCAGCTCCACTTTAGCGATCTCGGCTAGGGTGCGGGTTTCCTAGATGGCGGAAGAAAGGACATCACAGCCTGATACACGGGCCACATAGAAATAAAGAGTCCAAGAACACAAATTCTCCACAGCCCAGGAACTGGCAACCGAGGGCAAGAAAGGCCACCAGGGTTTTATGAGGCCTTTCTGAGCCCAACAACCCCACTCCTTCTGCCGTGAAATCTCATCCCTCATCCTGATCTCTCCCCATCAGCTCAGCTCTTCTAGAGCTGCTCACCAGGCGGATGAAGCCAAAGCCTTTGTCCTTGTGAATGAACACCTCGCCTGCCTTGCCATATTTCTCAAACAGCTTCCTCATCTCCTCTTCAGTGATGTCAGGAGGGAGATTGCCCACAAAGAGGCGGCTACGCTGGGTGAAAGTCTTCTCCCCTGGCTTCCGAAAATTCTTCAGATCAATAGTCAGGCCTTCATCTGCAGAGGGACGAGATACACAGACGGTTTCTAAATTGGAGAATAAAATCCACTGAGTTCTGATCAAAACCCCCAAACCATTGTGAGAACAGGGACAAGCCAGTCCCAAAGATAACTTTTCCTAACGGCCTTACGTACTCTGTACCTAAATTTTAAAAAATGGGAAGCCGGGTCACTTTTTATGAGATTCTCCTTGCTGACAAGGAAAAGGTTAAGAAGAAAACATGAGCCAGGTCCCCAACACAAGAGCATATATAAAACAGGAGTTTCACATTTGTTATCGTTGAAAGGCAAAGGCCACTTCTCGGGGTTTAAGTCCTCAGAAGTTACTCTCCTTTTAGCAACAGAGAGTATCTCAGAATCTGAGGGGACAGAGGTCTAATATGATGCCATGGGCTCAACCATGAGGCCAACTCAAAGCGGGCCGAAACCCAAGCACACCGTGATAGTAGCCCAGGTCTGATCTTACAGGTTAAGAGGAACTTTTCCCTCTGCACCCAACTTTTTTTTTGGTAAACAAGATAGTAATTCCACCACACGGCAAAAAGATATTTCTCAAGTAAGGCTTTTGAGAAGCAGAATGAAAGTCAAAAGAAGTAACTTCCACATTTCTTCCTGACAACTGGCCGGGTGCCAAGTGAGATGGACCTTCCCTCTTCCCGACGGCCATCAAGCAGAGACCAAATCACTATTTGTCAGGGACCTAGCAGAGGCTTCTCATCCAAATGTGCCTTAGACTCCGGGGCCTTTCACCTGGAAAACCTGAATTTGCACACATTCTCATGGAGAGTCATGCTTCCCCAGGGCTGGCAGAGAGGTGGCACTGACAGGAGCCTGGCATACAGGTAACAACTTTTAGAGTAGAGCTTCTCCACCTTTTCTGAGGTAAGGACTCCCCCTTTTGGCAGACTGGTGAAGTCTATAGACTTCTCCAAATAATGTTCGTTAATGCAGAAAATACTTACTTCAGATTACAAAGGAAATCAGTACTCCTGAAATATAGTTGTCAGGATATGTCAGAAACAAGCTCATGAGCCCCAGGTTAGGAACCTCTGCTCTAGCTATAAAATCCAAGAAAGAAAACAGAGCCCACAGGAGCCCAGAAGCACACAACAGGAACCAGTCAAGAAAAGTCAGGTCTAGGGCCCCCAATCCAGGCAAGAAAAGGGCCAGCAAAGGCTATACCACACCTACATGTGCGGAGCAGCACTACACCCTTTAGGATCTGTGTTTAGCACCTCTAAGAAGCAGGCACTAACCAGTATTACCCTAGAACACATTCATTTCTGTAGCTAAGGAGCCAGCCTGCCATCCCGAGGAGAAGCTGTTTGGGAAGAGATGAGGAAAGAAATGGGAAGACACCCACCAGGAGGTAGAAAGGCCCGTTCTCCAGGTACCCAGCTAAATCAAGACATTACTGCCAAGAGAGGGATGTATTCCCCACCCAAGTGCTAGAACACTCAACTCACTCTGGCTGTTGGCCTGCTGCCCATTTGCAGGTATTGATGGCTGCTGTTGCTGCTGCTGCTGTTGTTGCTGCGGCTGCGACTGCTGCTGCTGTTGCTGTTGTTGCTGCTGGTGCTGATGCTGGTGTTGGTGCTGGTGCTGCTTCCTTGGAGTATGATTCTGTTTATCCAGGCTAAAACCTTTGTTGCTCTGCATTTTTGCACCCTACAAAAGAAAACAGGACAGAACGGTGTATCCTTAGACAGGGTCGTGAAGGAAGGCAGTCACCACCCCGATATCTTTCTCACCTTAGAAAAATGAAAGCCTCTGCTAGAACCAGGTAACAGATTCCTCCTTGGAGACATGGGATGGAAAGCATGAAGGAAACAAGCATTAACTAAGCACCTACTATGTATGTGCAGGGCTCTGTTGCTAAGTAAGCATCTGACAAAGATCTCACAATAGCCTTAAGAGGTAGGTGGTATTATTGTCCTCATTTTACAGGATCCCGAGGAAATGGGAGCACACAGCTAGTAAGCGAGGTTGGATTTGAACTCTGGCCTTTAAGGCTCCAAAGCTCCATCCACTGCACCACTAGCTGTTTCTTAATAATGATCCTAGACCAACAAGCTCTATTTGACAAAAATGATTGATTAAACTACATCCAAAACAACATCAGATGAGCAGAACATATAACAAAGGAAAAGTGACCACAGGGACTCTGCTGCCCAGCCAGTCCAGCTACTTTTCAAGTTCAAATGTACCCCAGTTAGGGCCTCCAAAAAATATTCTGCCTGCCTCTCAGCAGGCCCAAGATTACTGATGACCTGGCTCATCCACTGATCTTGACTTTCAATTTTCAGTGTCCAGGAATGAAAGCACCAGCTCTTTCAAGTAAAACAACTATTTCTCATCAGCAAAACATCAATTGAGCTGCTTTCTTTCAGCATTAGTTCTGTATGAAATAAAATAGAGGCAAAGTCAACTCCCATAAAGAGGGCCCAAAAGTCACGATTCCACTGAAGGAGAGGAGTTTCTCACAAAACGTCCTACCCTATTGAAAGTTGTTCTTCGCAATTTCAGAGACCACTACCATCCCTGGCCAAACCTTAGACAGAACAGGGTCGGAAGAGTCCCAGACAACTAGGCCAAAAAGTGATTTCAAGAGTGATGAGGTGCGATTAAAAAAAATACCCCCCCCCCACTTTTAACTTGATGAATGCTCATTAATATATAGGGCTTCGAGGTTCGCAAAGCACCCTGCATTCTTTTGCCTGACCTTCATAATCAAAAATCCAAAATGAATCCTACCCAGAATCATTTATCTCCTCATATAAATTAAATGAACTGACTGCCCATACAATGCCAGTCAGCTCCCATTTAGGAAGCACTCATGTGCCGGGGATATCAAAACATCAAACCAATAGGTACTGTTACCTAGGAGCTCCCAATCGAGCCACAGACAAGACAATTGGGGGGCAGTCTTTGAGAGAAGGCACCAAAATTAAGGAGGCCTGGAAAGGATTCTTGCAGAAGGTGGGACCAGAGAAGCCAGGAGGTAGATGAGAAAGGAAAGAGCTCCAAGGCACAGCGGACAAGAGTGGGAGGTGTTAAGAGTGGGAAGATGGAGTGAGGAACAGCAAAGAAGCCAGTGCCAAGGGGTCATAGATGCCCAAAGATCCCAGCTGAAATCGTTCCGTGAGTGGCAGGCTCCCCCTCCCCTCCCCATACATCCAAAGGCCTGGAGCTAATTCCCATTTCTAGAAGCACCAGTCCTATGCATTACAAAGACTATACTAGAAACCGGAAACTGATTGCACAAGGGCTTGCTCCACAGGCTTCCTATGGCGACTCCAGCCCAGGGCGGTCCCTCAAATTAAGAAATTCTATGGCTGGTAATATTTGGAATTAACTAATGGAATCAACCACTTGGGGACATTTTTTCAAAGGTCCCATCTCTAGGCCCCAGAGTCTCCTGCACAAGCTTTTCCCAGAATGCCCTTTCTCCATACCACCTCACCCTCCCTAACACACAGCTCAAGGGGAGATCCATAGTACAAGGAGATAAAGCAATAGCCAACTTGGACATAACCCAGGGTTCTCGGCACAGGTTTAAACACCAATTGAGGCCAGGTGGTCTCTGTTACTGTTGCTTGTTTAAAGCTACAGGTCCCTCTCGAGCATTAACCTTTAGACTAGACTAGCTTGGCTAACTCACTCAATTTCTATTCAAAAGATCAGATCTTTCTTATTTGGACCACAAGCACACACTGCCTCCCAACTGAAGTGGCTTGCTTTGTAATCTCTCTCAACAAAGCTAGCATGCCCCCTGGCACCATTCTCAGAATCCCTGGTTTTTTCCTTACCCCCCCCCCCCCCCCCCCCCGGTCTAGAACACAGGCCCTTGCAGAGGCTTGTGTCACTAGTCCTAGTATAACATCCCAGAGCTTCCTGGACAATATCCCCATTCAGAAATCCACAATACACATTTGCATGTTAAAGGCAACCCCATGGACTCCCATTCAATATTTACCGCTCAAGGCCAGCACACAGAAATTTCACTTAACATTCAATTTAAAGGAAGCCATTTCAAGACAACCACAAGCAAATGGCTGGACCATCAAGGTCGAATTTTGAGATGCACAAAGAGGCAGAACTTCATTTCTAAGCTTCTCTCCAAGGACAGGATAAAAAAAGGTATTATTGGATGGAGGAAGTCGGTCCAAATTGAACCTAGTGATCGGAGATTATTTTCTTACACAGACACCCCCCCCCCACACACACACACAATTTCCCCCAAAGGTACTCAACCGTAGGATGATTGATGGTGGAATGAATATCTCTCTCCAGTGGGGGAGGGGGTGGGTGGAGGACTATAGGCTTAAGGTGCCTGTGGGTTTAAGGAATGGAAACAAGAAAGCAGAAATAACCTTGCTTCCTACCCACCTCCCACCTTCTTCCCAAGATGCCCTGGGTGGAACTATCTGCCCGGGAACAAGCAGCTATTTTAGAGAAGCAACAACAATAACAAAATGCCTGGAGTGTAACAATTATTCTAACAGGTGACCGCCCTATCATGGTATCAAGATACCAGTGTAAGACAAGAGTATCTCACTTGTATCATCTGGCCTTCAATTTTATCAACTGTAACATAAACCAGGGAGCTAAGATTATAACATTTACAAGATATCGTCCACTCCCCTATCAAGGATCCTACCAGCTGCAGACATAATTCTGGCCACTAAGGGAGATCAGCTTCTTCTACAGGAAAATTTCAAAAAATGGTCTACATTCCTCCCTAGGAAAGTCTATTTTTATACAAATTCAAT
Organism: Myrmecobius fasciatus; assembly: GCA_023553655.1. Classification (NCBI taxonomy): domain Eukaryota; kingdom Metazoa; phylum Chordata; class Mammalia; order Dasyuromorphia; family Myrmecobiidae; genus Myrmecobius; species Myrmecobius fasciatus. The sequence continues at coordinate 17,533 of JAJPUD010024752.1, forward strand.
AGCCATTCCCTCCCCCTCCCCTCCCCACCTCTAGAACCACTTCCCCAGAAGCCTTTACAACAGAGTGCAAATGGTTTTGAGGTTCCCAATCCTTCACTTAGCAATCAAAGCTGGCATATGAGTAGTCTACGAGTTTTGGAAAAGTGTTTTAGATTGCAAAATCGACTCTCTACCATCCTATAAATTTGATCCTATTATGCCCCACAAACTTGTAAGATAAGCAGGGTTTTATTGGCCCCATTTTCCTGAAAGGGAAAGTGAGGCTGTTAAATTGAAAGGTGTTATCTGGCCCCAGGTCTTTCTTTTCAGAGTATCCGGGTGGATGGCCACAAAGCCCTCGAAATATAAGTCTAGAGACCACAGGCAGTCTCACCCAGTGACCAATGCCAAAGAACGATTTCACATTGGGGAGAAAGCTTTTCTAACCCCGTGGCAGGACTTTTCTGAAGCGAAAACTCTGCAAAGCATAAGCGACGAAGGAGGCAGCTGGCAGATTTAAACAGGCAAGATCCGTCGGTGAAAAGCGTTTTGTAAGCTGGGGGGGGGGGTGGGGTGGAATGGGACCCGTGATCACTTGGGGCGCAAAAAGGCCCTAAAGGATTAATGTCAACATCTATCCCGGAGGGGTACGGGCCCGACGAGCAGGAGAAGTGCGGGATCCCAAGGGCAAAACGTGGCAGGGCCCCCGGCGGCCTCCCCCCCATCGCCGCGCCCCCGCTCCCGCGGAGCACAAAGAGAGGCCCAGGAGAGCAGGAGGCGACGCCCCGAGCAGCCCCGGCCAGCCCCGGCTCGCTTCGCTCGGCTCCGAGCGCTCGCAGCAGCGCGGGCC